>JAJIBD010008944.1:0-15000 GCA_021461705.1 Cryptotis parvus
TCGGGCTCCTCCTGTGTCTGTAGCAAGTCGATGTCCTTGGGTTGCACTTGCTTGTGACAGGACTAATGGAGATGTTACTAGTGCCCACTCGATGTTACTAGAGCAAATCGATGAACAATGGGAAGACAGTGATACAGTGAAGCAAATTAATGTGTTGATTTTTTTGTTTGTTTTTTTTGGTTTTTTTGGGTCACACCCGGCAATGCTCAGGGTTTCTCCTGGCTCTGCACTCAGAAATTACTCCTGGCAGTGCTCGGGGGACCATTTGGGATGCCAGGGATCGAACCCAGGCCGGCAGAGGCCAGCCACGTGCAAGGCAAATGCCCTAGCCACTGGGCTATTGCTCCGGCCCCTAAAGTTGATTTATTAATCCATGACTGTGTCGTATAGCAAATTTATGTTTGTTGAGTATTAGTAGATGCAAAGCACCAATATGGACAAAGGAGACTAATGGGAAGAGGTATAGAACTTCTTCTCAGTGGACAAATTGTCTACATATGTTTGAGACAAAGCAAAGCAAATCAACAAATAAAATTGTTACCTCTAAAAGCCAAAACATAGGATGGAGGTATCTGTCTTCTGAAGCACCAGGAAAGATCTCTCTAAGATATGGAGAACTTAGTTCTGAAAAATCTTTACTAGGTGAAAGCATATTCTAGAAGAGGGGACAATAAAGGAAAGTGCCTTAAAAGTGACCATCTTTTTGATATCGCGTCTCAGCTTCTCCTTTTCACTTAAAATTGATCTCATTCATACTTCTGTTTCTTTAAGCAAAGATCTTGATCATTTCTAAATCTTGCAACCTTTACCTTTTCATTTCCTTTATTATCTTCCAACTCTTTCTTTGTCTTAGAATATAAGTTTTAAGAGGGCAGGTGAATTTATTTTGTTCACTGTCACACTTCCAACACAGGAGTGTTTCTCACACATACCTTGTCCATATATTGAGTAAAAACATATGAGAGTAAATAAAAAGAAGCAAAAAATAAGGGTAGAGGCAACTAAACCATCACAAATGTAGTACTTGAGTCTATGACATGAAGTTGAGATAAAAAAGTAAATCATATAGAGCTATTCTGGCAGTGAAGAGTATGGTTCTTATTTTGAAAACCCTTTACTGAAGGTTTTAAAGTGGAGGAATGAAGAAATTGGATTTACTTTTCTGTGTGAATGGATTTTAGGGAGTGAGGATAGTAGAAGCTAAGAGTTCTTCTAGGGAGTAAAGCTATCAGTGACCCATAAGTCCATTTTCTTAGCCATAATGGATTGCTCAATGTTCACTATCCTTCAAGTACAGTTTGCATTAGCTTTACAGTAATGCATTATGGGGGTTCTGCCAACATTTTCCTGGCATGGCTAGAGGTAACAACAGCCTGGAGCCTGGTGCAGAGCTAATCTGGGGGAGCATCTTTTATGCCAAGAAAGCATAAACATACTTCAGAGATGCAGCCTTGATTAAAAAATACATGGACACTCTGTGGATCTAAGCTGAAGACATATGGCCTTTGATTGCCTGGCATTTTCAATTCATACAAGAACATTATGGTGTTGCATTATGGATGAGAAGACACATTTCACTATCTTAAACAGAGGGACTTTATGTGCTTTTCCTTCTCCTCCCCATCCTCCATCATTCCCCACCTCTTACACAGAGATTGAGCTATTCAATTAAGTTCTGATTAACTGTACTTCCAATTTTGTCACAGCAGTGCCATCCACAGCCTGGTTGTTTTCTTCATGGAGACAAAAATAAGCTCTGTCTGCAAGATGAGAAAGAGTCCAAGCTACCAGCTCTCCTGCAGAGAAAGTTCTCTTGGACATCTCTTTCATTCTCTCCCTCTGAAAACAACTTTTCCCCCACCAAAACAATCTTGAAGAGGTGA
Organism: Cryptotis parvus; assembly: GCA_021461705.1. NCBI lineage: Eukaryota > Metazoa > Chordata > Mammalia > Eulipotyphla > Soricidae > Cryptotis > Cryptotis parvus. The sequence goes on from JAJIBD010008944.1 coordinate 1,884, forward strand.
ATTAACTTTTACAAAAAGAATATCTCACATAAGCTTTCTGTATATTTTCATTTGTGTCTTTGCAAGATTCCATTGTCTTTCTCACCTCCAGGAGATAGACAAAAGAATTTAAAAATATTCAATAATAAAGCAAAGCAAATATGGAGCTGTATTTGAATCCAGGGTTCTTTAGCTATAATTTCTTGTCTGAAGTTAATTGATAACTTTGACTCTCAAGTGCTTTTAGTCATAGGAATAATTATGACATGTTGGTTGAATATCACAAAGCTATGCTAAAAGACACTATTGTATGATGAGCTTATCCCACTGCCAGAGACAAAGTAACTCCTTTGAACGTTCTGAATATCATCACTTCCACATTTTTTGTATGTATAGCTATAGGTACCAGTTCAATTTCCCACACATGATTAGCTATAGGTACTAGTTCAATTTCCCTCCACCCCTGACTCCATGACACCTCTATGGATAATACCAGGCTGAAACATTGGTTTTCTGCTATTTTATAATGTGTATTTCTGTATGTTTACTTGTCTATTCAGTAACACTGTAACACTGTCTTCCCGTTCATCATCGATTTGCTCGAGCGGAGCACCAGTAACATCTCCATATGACCTGTCTCATGCAAGTAGAGCCCAAGGGCACCTGCTTGCTCCAAGAACATAAAGAGCCTCAAACCATTCCATTAGGTCATTGGAATGAGGTCTATAATTATTACTGGTATTTGGCATATCAAATACGACACAGGTAGCTTGCCAGGCTCTGCCGTAATAGTAATTACTATGCTATTCAGTATAGCATAGTAATTACTACCAGAAGGGTGTCAGCAAAGATACCTGAGTTTTCCGTTGATTCAAAATTCAACCAACCTAGAAAATTTCAAAATGTTATATGTCCTGCATAATTTTGTATCTTCACTTAGAAAATGAAAATAATCATGTCAGTGACGGCATAAGGTTTCAGTGTATATAAAATGATTAAAACTGAAAAGTCCTTGTGCCACAGAAAAGCACAGCAGGTTACGTGCTTGTTTGGACACAGTTTACTTGATCCTCAATACTACGTATGGCTTCCTAAGCACTTTCAGTAATAACAGTTTGAAAGCACCAGGAATAAGGAGTGAACACTGTGTGGTGTTATCCCCAAATAAACTGCATTTAATTCAATAAATGTGTTATATTAGTATAGAAATTATATTAATATAAACCAGCAATGAACATTATCACCATTATTATTCATTCTTTAACTCTCTAATAGTTCTTATACAGATATGAAAAATCACACTTTTGTACATACCTCTATTCCCTCTTAAAGAGTCTTAATTTTCCAAAATGTTCTTTTCTTTTACAGCAACACTAGTCATATTCTGTTATTTGTGTTTCATAGATACACAGTTGACAGCGATGTTGATTTCCCTGGTACTGTCCTAGAAACAGTGCTAAAAATCCAGCATGTGGGAAAATTCCTCAATCCTAAGAAACTTTGGTAGTTCACCACTCTTGATGACTGAAGGAAATTAGAATTTATGACTTGACATGCTGAAAGACTAGACCCAAATGCAGACAAAATGATAAGCAATTCCTTAATATGAAAGCAGTGGTAGAAGGATAATGATTACAGCAAACCTCATATTTGGTAAAATTTTGCCTCTAGAAGCATACATCAAAAAATCAGTTTTGTGTATAAGAGAGCAGAGCTAGCAAAGTGCCAATGCATATTGAACTCTACAATCTAAATTTTGAAAATCAAAATCTGATTTTATAAATAAAAAAGTACTGAATGATTTATGCTGTGTACTAGGATTTTGTTGTAGACTTCATATGAACCCATTTATTTTCTTTCAATTCAATCCATTAGGTAACAATACCTGATTTTCATATCAGCATTTTTAAGGCTAAGACTCAAGTAGTAGTTCATTTTATACTTCCAATAAGTAACCTATAGTCTGAATTTAGTTCATTTGTGTGGCAGAATGTGTGCTGGAATTTAAACAGCATTTCCAGGTATAACAGTTTGAAAGCATTCCTCCCAAATTATTGCCTTCCCTGACCCCAGGACAGAATATGACCTATTTGAATATAGTGACTTTACAGATGGAAATTTAAGATGAAGATATTTCAATTGGCAATGTAAGATAAGGTCATATTGAATGAAGGCAACTCTAAATCTAATGACTAATGCCTTTCCAAAAAGAGAGGGCACACAGAAATACTAAAGGAAATATAACAATAAAAACAGAGACAAGCATAAGAGACAGAAGAAATGTGACAAAAAAGGAAAATCAGAAGCAAGTAAACCATAATAAAAACCCTAAGGAGAGACAGGTAATACCCCAAACTGGGAAACAATAATACAAACCCAAAGGAGAGACAGGGAGTACTCCAGTAAGCTACTACCCCAAATTAGAAATGATTCTTTGAAATTCTGTGCTCTTGCTCGTACTTTGAATTCAAACCCTTGGCTTTCAGAAATGTGGTGAATGCACATTTTTAATTATTTTAGACATCAACTTTGATTGCAAAAGAAATTGATTGCAAAAGCCACAGGAAATTAATCTAACAGGTCATTCTAATTTGCAGCCGAATTGGAGCACTACCGTTTTAAATAGCTAACCCCAAGTCACATTAGGTCATCTGGACTTCTACTGTTTGCTTCAGGCCAGAGGATTCTCTACAATAAAGCTCCAATGAGTTGAATTCCTTACACAGCAGTGAAAGGAAACATACTGTATTCACGTGGACCTTCTTGACTTAACTATTTTTAAGGTCTCAGATGACCCTTTAGGCCACAACACACACCTCACAAGTCAGAAATAATGAAGTCAGTTCAGGTATAACTCTAATATTTGTCCCCTTCCCTTTAAAATATTTCTGTCTGAGAATTCCAAAGAGAAGATTTTCAAAGAGAAAAGCACAATCATTACAGTTGAGAAACTGCTCTTGAAACTTATTAGCTCGTGACTCATACTCCTGAAAGGAGCTAATACCTTAATTTCATATTTCTCTGCTCAAATGCAGACCAAGGCGTAAACTGAAATGAAACTTTACACTAATGGCTTCTTAATTATACCCATCTAAAAGCAATTACCTGAGTTTTAGCAGATAAAAAGTTAGGGTTGATGGGACCAGCAGATGAGAAATAAGATGAAAGGTCATCTACAAAAAAAAAAAAAAAGATCAGTGGAGAGGATCTAAAACACAGTAAAACACAGTGAGAATAGGGAGAGAGAGAGAGAGAAAAGAGAGAGAGAGAGAGAGAGAGAGGACAGGGAAAGAGAGAGAGAAAGAGAGAGAAATCAAGATTATAAGCAAAGGTTAATAAATTACTAATTATAGTACTGCCTGGTTTCTAAAACAAGTACGCCTCATTCTCCCTGTTGGAAATGAGGCTAAAGAAGAAATGTTTTATTTTAAGGTAAAAACTAACTAGTGAAAAGTGACTAAGTGAATATTTTTGGTATTCTATTCATACCTAGAATATATAGCCTGAGTTCAGTTTGTAAACTATCAAATAGCATTATTTGTGCAAGCATGTATATGCATATGTATGTCTGTGCAGGGGAAGGTGGTTATACAGTGTTCAGATTTCCCCACTTTGAGTAGAACAATTTTTTTAATTTAATTTTTTATTTGATCATTTTTTATTGAATCACTGTGAAATACAATTACAAAGCTATTCATGGTTGGGTTTCAGTCGTACAATGTATGCATTGGAACACTGTATGACTGAAACCCAACATCCATCCCTCCAGCACCCATCCCCCACCTCTGTACCTCTGTGCATTTCCTACCAAGGTCTCCAGTTTCTCTCTCACTACACCCATTTTGATAGCCAGAAACTTTATTCCATATATATATATATATATATTTATATTTATATATACATATGGTTTATATATACATATATATAGTTTATATATATACATATATATCTATTCTGTTTGAATAAGTAACAATGAGCATTTATTCATTGTAATTTAAAGCACCAAAAATAAAAGCCAAGTATAAATGAGCTGTTCTCATGGAAAAGGCAAGTTAAATTGATTGCATTCACCTCCATTAAAAATTTAACTAATATGGATTTTAGGAGAAACTTTGACAAGCTTTCAAAGATCCAACTCCAATACAAAATCCCATAGGTGAAAAGCTCTCTCATGGGGAATATGCTTTATTTTGGTCTGCATGATCACTAAGCATTTTAAACTTTGAATGCCTTTGAATGTGTTCTTTAATTTAATCATATTCTTCCTCAATCTCTGCCTCCATTTCATTCTGTGTGTATCTATCTATCTATATAGATGTATATGTCTTTTCCATACACACACACACACGCACACACACACACACACACACTGAATTTATTTTACTTTTCAATTTTCATTAAACTAGGTGTGTGGACTTAACGACTCATCACATAGCAGTCATATAGGTTGCATGTATCTATGTAGTAATCTTTGAGACCAGTACTAGAATTCCAGAGCCAAACAGCTTCTTCTTACTTCCATCGTTTGAGTCACCACCTAGTTCAAATCACTCATTTCTTTATTTTCAAATGCTTTTGTCATATGTTCTTTGTGGCCAGAAACCAGTTACCCATTTAGCACAGTGAAGTCTATCCAAGTGTTCAATTATTACTGGCCATTAAAAAACCTGCATTTTTGCAATACTCTTAGATTCAAGATCAATAGGAATAGTTGGTTTCACATCAGCTAACAATCCATGCTCTGTTACAGTATTTATATTCATTTAGGTGATTGAATTCAAAAAGATGAAAAAAAAACACCTTTTATTGACAATGACAAAATTAAAAATAAACCTAACATATGTTAGTTATTTCTATGTTCTCTATGTTCTCTATTCAATGAGTTACTTTGTCAGTTATAATTCATTTTAATTTCCCAAAGAATTCTCTGAGGCAAATATTATTTCTAGATGAGGATATTGACACTAAAATAAACACACTTCTAATGACAGCACAGCATTTAGGGATAACAGCAAGTCAAAAAATGAAGTGAGTCAGGTAGCAAAGTGTGAACTCTTTTTCTAAGCTGGATTCCTGAACCAGATGAGATGACCATGGTGTGCTGGAGTAGGTCGATATGGGCTTGAAAGATGTATTCGTATTCACACCTCAGTTCAAGGTGTAGCTTGAAATCAGTCATGATGGGAATGTTTATGGAATACTGCAAGTCAGCATCTGCTTAAAGTCGGTGGGGGGAAGAAGAGCCATGGAATGTGTATCTTTAAACTCTGGTCATCATAGCTCTAGAATGAGTGACTTTTTTTCATATTTCTTTTTTTTTGTGTGTTAATCTTTTTTATTTTTATAAAGACCTATTAGTTGTTAGGCATAGGGTTGACATCAAAGGAAAAAAGTAATATCTTAGATGATAAAAGCTCCATACATTCAGATTAGTTCCACTTATGTAACATAGGAGAAAAAGATTCTTACATCCATGAGACAGCAAAACAAGAAGAAAAAATTTACCTTCTATGAAGTAGAGAAAATCAGGAGTGGGGATTTTATAAGCACATTGCAATGAATAGGCACATTTTTGATAAATATTATCTTGGTAAATTTTACCTATTTTTTACAATTTCAGTTACAGAAAACACAAGTCAAATAGAATATGACAATTGAGATCTTTTGTAGTATATAGTATATGCATATTTGCTTATTTTTATTATTTTATTTATTATTTATTATAATAGAATCACTTATTTTTTATTACTGTGATATACACTAAAAACTAAGTGCTGATTTTATCCTCTGCTGGATAGAATTGTTTTCCTACATAAATAGTGAGATAGAGTCTGTTTCATTTTATCTTCTAATTCTCAGAGCAAATGGCATTTTCTCAAAAAATGTATTCCATATTACTCATAATAAAAATAGTTCTATAATCACTCCTAATCTCCTTTACTCTATGCTAAAGATTTCATTGAATTTCATATACATGTGCATGCATGCATGCCTGCACAGGAGCATGCACATAACAAACACACATTCTATTCACAGCAGTGCCTCAGAGTATGACCTTATTAGGAATAGGTCTATTGAGTCACAATTGATTCAATACAGCCATAAGTGGACTCTAATTCAGTACTGCCTTATAAAAGGGCAAACTGGGACAGTCACATGCAGAGGGAGTGCAAATGAATAGGGGAGCACATTGTGCAGAGACATCACACATGTCGTAATATAGTAACAAGTCAAGGAACACCCGTTGCCAGCAAACCACCTGCATCACTGGAAGAGGTTCTCTCTCATAAATCTCAGAAGTAAGAAACCTACTGTTGGCGAAGTCTAAGAGTTCTAGATTTCTCCATAATAGTGACATGATATCTTTTTATCATAACACAACTAGTTGACTGTACTTACCACTTTCCACAGAAGTGAATACACATCCTTTCATCATTCTACCACTCTTCTGGTTTCCTTGCTTCCTACCTTTTCTCTTCTTTCACTGGAAAGAGGCGAATCTCGGGATCGCAGAGTAGTACATCTATGAGCAAGTATGTGATCACTGACTGCCACCAAGTAAACACTCAGCACATATTTTTAATTATAATAAGGATTGTATTGACTCACTTAGATTAAGAAAAATAAGTAAATGAAATTTTAAGCATGATATGGCTAAGCAATGTGTTTATGCTTCCAATCTCTAGCTCTCCCCCCACCCCACATTCGTCTCATGCTTCTCCTTTCCAGTATTTCTTGTAGGAACTAGATGGTTCCTAGGTCACATCAGACTTCTTCAGTCATAAGAAAAAGTAGCAAATGATGAAATCCTATCAAATTGGAAGGGTTTTCAGATAGTATTTGGTTAAAACTACAGTGAGGATATTTTCTTACTAGATATTTCTAGGTCCATGCTTAAATTCAGTGTGAAAGTACAAACAAAGAAGATGATCTGGATTTGCCATCCTTGATCTAAATTGGGCTTAACTTTGAGTTGATTATCACATTACAAAGACCAGGAAACAAGGAGGAGATATATATGTATGTATGCATGTATGTATATATAATATTTATGTATTATATATTATTTATATAGCATATGTTAACATATAATGTACATATATTATATAAATATATAGTATATACTTTATATATAATTTTAATAATGTTTTATATATAATTTATACCACATACCATGATGAAATCATCATGATTTCACTGTTTATTAGTTAACCTACTGGTACAGTTACCACCACCTAATACTAAAGAGTTTATAAGTAAGTAGAATTGGAGTCTTGATGCTGAGACACTATCAGAAAGGTCAACCTACAGTGAAAATACAGAATATGTTTAAACATTGTTGATATAGCATTGCTTTATCATGTTTTAGGATCACAGCATTGTAATTTGGCCCCATGTAGCTACTATAATTAGCTCCAGAGTCTAGTTCCCACCCACCACCATACAATAGAGTCTTTCCACCTTCTTAACCACACACTCCATCCCAAGCATTAATCAAAATATTATATAATCCAACTATGTCGTGTCTGGATTTTTTGCGTGAAGAATACAGAAACACCAAACTAAACACGTGTCCGCATCTTTACACTCATTGCAGCATTATTTCCAATACCCGAGGTTGGAAAACAACCAAAATGACCTTGATGGATGAGTTGATCAGAACTAGGTGGCACATATGCACAACAGAATACTGTCCAGCTATAAAAAGACACTTCAAACACATTTACCATTACCCTCCACGGGCATTAATAGGCCAAACAAATACTTAACCAGGTCTGCACTAATGCCTGCTCTGTCAAGCTTCCAAGTTCTACTTTTTCAGATTCATTGTGCTGTTTACTCAGCATAAGTCAAATTTAAATTAAACTGACATATTCTCTTTTCACTTGTAGATGACTCATTGAATGGATTTTAAGGACTCCAACAGGTTTTCCATATCTTAAAGGCACCTGGACTGTCCCTTCAAAGATACAGAAGTTCATGTCAATACAGACAGATTTCTGAGTAAGGAGCTAAGCCTATAAACCAATCATTAGACATAGCACTATCCATAGAGCAGAAAAGTTTGATTGTTGTGCAGAGATTATTCCCGCCACCAATAGGTTCTTGTTTGTTTGCTTTTTTTTAAGTTTTCTTGATTGATGTTCTGGGTAAAAGCTTCAATGAACAAATTTTCTTCTAAAGGCTGTACTTCTATGACTCTCTCAAACCACAAGCTCTTAAAGGCCAGAATGGTTTCTAGAGTATAGAATAAAAAGGATTTAAGAACACAATTAGTAACTTGTTCCAGCAATTAGAGCCGAGTTTAATTACAAACTAACCTCTTGATAGACCGTTTGACAGTCGGTGCAAAGTAGAGAAAGAGATCAGAAAACTGCAAGACGCAGCAGCAAATGAACTTTCTCCCCACATATTTATTTTTTCTCACAGAATCTTCAGGCCTGGTGCTTGTCTTATGAGTGAAAAGGTAACAAATTTTGTCCCTTTAAGTGGTTTTATTTTTTATCTTGGCAATAGGGTTTTATTTTTACATGCTTTCTTCTCTACCTATGTGAGAAACAAGTTGGGGTTCTCTATTTACTGCTCACCTGACATTAATGCTACCCAATGTGCTTTCTCAGCTCCCTAAAGACACGTCTCTCTTTTTAATGGAGAGGAGTTTCCATGGGTGCTCACACCTTCAATTTTAAAGTACGGCAGGACTGTACAGATGATCTCATCCAATTAAAACCCATTATAGACGTGTGCCCCTGAGTTCTGGGGAGCTTCTCATGCATGATCACAGACTGGGAAACCTCAAAGGGATTCTATACATGAACTAGAACAGAGATCACTCCTAAAACAAAGGGAAGATGGATACTTCCTGCGGTTATATTGAAGTCATTCATTTCCTTCCTGTTAGCATTTCCAAAAAATGGAGCCCTCAAAAAAGATGAATAGGAGGCTGTTATTTCAGCACTGCATTGTTTTTTCCTCCTTAAGTACCAAGACTCAGATCCATTTACTGGGCGTGTTTTACGGATACAGCTTTATGCAGAGCTGTGTTGGCCCTGAGCACAGAGCCAATTACTTCAGAGGCAGAAGGGAGCTGAGCAGGAGAAAGCATGTGGTTAAGAATTAGTAAAACTGGCACTGTGCCCTCTTCTGCAATTTACTAGCCATAAGCAGACCCACTCACTGCAAACGAACTTCCTTTGACTTCTAAATGGGGAACATAATGCCGTCTCCAATGCTGAATTTCTTCAATAAACATCACTGTGAACCCACTAAGTGACAGAAGCTATACTAGGTTCTAGAAATGTAATGGAAGCCAAAAAGCCCTTGATCTCAAGAGCTTACATCCTTGTCAAGAAATGACATGCTACCTGGGAAGGCATCCGACTTCATGCAGCAGAGTAATGAAGAAAGTGAGGCTATGGATCCCGTGACCACTGTGAAGCAGCCCTGGAAATTGACGACTGCTGAAAAGTTCCTAAGCATGTTTGATCTAGAGCAAAAAAAACCAGAACTTTTTTTCCCCAAGGATCAACTGCTTAGAAATAACAATGAAACTTTGTAAAGATATGTGCTAATACTATGTTGTCACTCTCCTTGTTCCAATCACATTCTTTAAGATTATATGAGAAGGGTGTCATGATTTTCTGAAATTCTCCCACAATGTCTAACATGAATATGTAATACATTTTCATTCATTTATTCTAAAAGGATTTTTTAAACATGAAATTTGAATCCAGCGAATATTGAGTTTGAGAGAGTAGGTGGTTGAGTGTGAGAAGCTTGGTCTGAATCTCGGCTCCATTGCTCCATCCACAAACTCCAGTTTGTTATTTTAGACTAGTTTCATTTAAGCCCTACATGCCTTGGTTTTCTGCTCTGTAAATTAGGGGTTACAAAAGATGTACCTGGAGGCATTTTGTGAGAAGGTAATAATATACTGTGAGTCAAGGTCATAGCATCGTGGATGGTCCTGGAAGGGCTTGAGAAAAGGTTAGGTCTTACAATAATTTAATCATGGTGGTGTGTTCATTTGCCCCAAATTCTATTGTAACAATGTGCTCCACTCTCTCTGAGAAGTGCCCTTAAGCCAAGAAGACTGTTAGAATGATCAACCCCACAACTAACTTACTGAAAACATAGCAAAAACGGCTCCAATCCAGCTTGTCATTTTAAAAATGTACTGCTACCCACTTCCTAGCTCTGTTGCTAAAAGGGAAAGAACTAAGTAGCTTCTATCACACTCCCCAGGAGTACACATAGCTGATTGCAGTAACCTAGTCAGGTATACAGTCATATGTGGTATAAGTGATACCTCAAATACCTATGCAGATGTCAGAACATACATAATTTACATGCTTATCAAAGCTCATCTTTCCTCTGAAAACAACTTTGGGCCCTAGTGTAATATTTCATACTTGGTTGTACCTTCATTTCCCCATTGCTTTAGGGTACTTTTTTTTTTGCTTTTTGGGTCACACCCGGAAATGCTCAAGGGTTACTCTTGGCTCTGCACTCAGGAATCACTCCTGGCGGTGCACGAGGGACCATATGGGATGGCAGGGATCAAACCTGGGCTGGCACAGGCTGGCCGCATGCAAGGCAAACGCCTTACCCGCTGGACTATCGCTCTAGTCCCTGCTTTGGAGTACTTTATAGGTTATAATGTGTCTTTGTTGAGGGTTTTGAGAGATGGCTGGAGCGAAAGATGAGGAGTGTAAGGATTTCCCTGTTTCCCTATATCCTTGCAACTTCAGCAAACCTCAGCAGCTTTTGTAAAGGTCCTTCTGACTAACACAGCCTGGAGGAAACATTTAGGCTAAGCCTTGAGCCAGAAAGAAGCAGTTGGCTATGCAGTTTCTTAAAATGAGATGTGTAGAGTGATACCACAGCCATCAAATATCTGCCTGTTTGTTTAAATCTCCTGCACATTATGAACTTATTCTATTTAATTTAATCAAATGAATATATCATATGATAAATGCAAACACAAAGGTTGGTATCCCCTATCCAAGGTGGAATTACAGGTAAACTGTTTATTAACATTAACAATATTATTCTTTTGATTTAATTAATATATTGGTGATTTCTAATTCGTGCTGACAGTCACATTAAGGAACTAGGACATGCAGACATTAATTAAATCTCTGAACATCTCCATATAATAGGTTTTTCCATAATCAGATCACAGATGAGAATAATGAAGCAGAAATAGGAAATAATCTGTTCAAATTCACACGTCTTTTACAAGATACACTTCATGAGTCCTTTATATAGGATTACTATACCACTTAAGACTTGTGGACTCCGATATATGGTATATATGGTAGGATAGTTCTCTAGTCAAGATTATATTGTTTGTTTACCAAAATAATAAAGGGTTGTAAATTTGTTTTGTGTATCCTTTTTACCAAATAAAAACACTATTCTTGGGAAGTGAATAGAATTAAATACAAATGTATCCAATGAAAGTGGCACACTCTCCAAATTTATCCACTCACAAATGTGGGGCACTCACCAGAATTCAATCAACAAAGTCTTGCTTGCTTTATAACTGGCATACACACACATGCATGCATACATGTGCCTACACACATATTATGGAAAACACACAACAGAAAAAGTGAAGATCTGGGACAAGTATCTTAAATGATAATAAGCTTTCAAAACCTCACAAGATTAAGGAAAACATTTGACACTAGAGATATGAGACCTAGTTGAACCTTTGTCATTATCTCTCTTTAAAGAAGTGTTTTGAATTTAATTATAACTTACTCATGGAATCCGGGCTCCAACCTCTGTAGCTGTTCCAGAGTCAGGGGCGCTGTCTCGTTTGCCAAGGCATAGAAAATCAGATGGGCTGGACATGTACTGCGATTTGGAGATGACCGCTGGACTACAGCTGTTACCGACTGGATCCCACGGGATGTCAAAAGATCACATGGCCGCACACCTACAAGATGGTCAGACTTCTTCGTCAAGACCCTGAGCGGTTAGAGGCTCTTCGTATTCCTGAAGCAACCAGATTCCATTGGGCTACACTGGCATGTGTAGGGTCAAATGGAAATGTTACTGGCGCCTGCTCGAGCAAATCGACAAATAACGGGATGTCAAGTGATCAAGTGATCATGGGTAATAATATTTTTTCTACCTGTAGCAAGGAAAGATGGAATGATCATCATTTTGTAGACAAATATTTACTCCCACAGTGTCTAGCATCAGACTGATATATTTTCAAGGAAATTATCTTTTATTTTGTTAAGTTTTCCTTAGTTTTCATCCTAGTTGATCAACTTTCTACAGCCTATTCTTATCAGTCAGACAAGGCAAGGAAGGAGAGAGAAGAAACATTTTCTAGAAAAGGAGGGAAAGTGTGTGTGTGTATGTGTGTGTGTATTTATGTGTGTGACACAGTAGGAACAATGAAAGAGAGAAAGAGATTTGTTTGAAAAAAGTTTTAAAAATTGTCATTTAATGAAGTCCATTCAATATTAGTTTCCTTCTTTTCTGATGGTGACAATGTTTACTTTCAAATTTTAAATGATATTTATGAAATTAATAAAGATAATTATGTTTTCACTTTAACCCAAAGGGAACACATATTAAAGGAAGAGTAAAGCATTAAAGGCATCATCTCAGCTTTTGCTCCAAATCCACAACTTGATTTGGTTTTATGTTTCTATCTTGCCCCTTCACTTTCAAGAGTTTTGTGCCCTGAGATGAACTACTATTGCTCTAAACAAAACAAAGTAGTTGCAATATCAACAATTTCTTCAGCTCAATTTGAACTTATGTCTTGGCTCTTGACTATTTTCAAGACTGGTTGTTGGAGAGAGTGAGGTTGACAGTAGCAAAGGCAATAACAATCATTTTAATAAATGCCATTGTTGGGCTTGTGTTGTCTAAGCAACCATGCCATCATTTATCTTGCCTGATCCTCAGAAAATATCTTGAAATGATACACTCTGTCAGAATTATAATTCTACATAGCACCTATTATACTTGTGGAAAAATATTTTTTATTCAAGAACTGATTTAAAGGGCAGTTGCAGGTGATCTGTGCCACTGACCTGACTCCTATTTTGCTTTTTATGCTCTCTGTAAAGGCACAGGAGATCCAACTTAATATTTCCTTCCACCTGTG
>JAJIBD010008944.1:20000-104883 GCA_021461705.1 Cryptotis parvus
GGAAGGGAATCAGGGGACATGGTGATGAGAAATGGGCACTGGTGGAGGGGATGGGTGCTGGAACACTGTATGAGTAAAACCCAAACATGAACATCTTTGTAATTGTATATCTCATGGTGGTATAATAAAAAAATTAAAATAGAAAAAAGAGAAATTTTTAGAAAGTGTCTTAGTATTTACCCAAAGATGGTAAAGTCAGAATTCAGTTTCACATTTCTCATCCCTTTGAATTCATCATTTATGCATTAAAATTTACCTTTCGGTTTCATTTTTTCTTGTTTAATCATTACTACCAAATGAGATTCACTTTACCACTAGTCCTTGGTGTATCTGTAACAGATAAATTTTCTTAGTCTTTTGAAGAAGACATAGTACAATGAAGAAAAGTAGGGGTTCTAAAATTATATAGGACTTACTGAAATGGTAGTGCAGTTATCAACTGTGTATACATTTGAATAAGCTACTGAATCTCTATAAAAATCTGTCTTTCTTTATATTGGCATGGTATTTTCTATTTCATAGGGCTATGTAGAAAAATGATATGTATATATCTGTTATATAGTAAATGTACAATATATTTAATATTGAAGCTCTGGCAATCACTTTGTTGAAAAGTTTTCTTCTCTTTTAGTTGGTCTGACCAGAATATTGAAGAATGCTTTTTACATATAAAAACTCACAACCTGTGTATCCTTAAACAGATGTCAAGAGAAATAGATTGTGACTCCTTATATCAATTATTGGTTGAGTTTTCTAAACATCCTAACAGGTTCAAAGCTTCGTCATTCAGTAAGGTTGTAAGGAAAGAGACGAAGTGGGACATTTGGAATAGAGAAGAGGGGAAGAACTCTGCACAGATGGGAAGGAAGGCAGACAGCGTGCTCCTTGGGAAGTGAGGAGGAAGGTAAACATGTTCCCAGAAATCCATTTCTTGTGTTCAGTGCCAGGAGTTTAGTCCAAAAGACTCTGGAGTTAAGATCCGGGGACTGGCATATCATCACTATGCAAAGTTAAAGATGTAAAGGAAAAATAAATCTGACATTTCTAGAACTGCAATGACACAGAAGTGAAAGCAGAATGTTGAGGTTCTGAGGACCTTCTCCTTTTCCTACTACTGACCAATCTCAGGGTTTGATTCATCGTGATTCACTGAATATCGGCTAAGGACAACATAGCTCACAGCTCATAACTGAAGAACATAGATAAAGAAAGAACTGGTCTGTTAGCAGAGGACATATGCACTGAATAACATTCATCTGATCAGTCTTTGATGAATATCCTTGGTTATATTTCAATTAAGCATTGCTGTAGAGCTTGAGAATGATCAAGATGCCAAGAACAGGCGTGATTTTGACTCTAGATGCCTCTTTTTAGCCATTTGTGAAAAAAAATGTTTGGACAAGTTCTTATAGCGATGAGATTTTTTTTTCTAAATAAATCACCTCAAATTAAATAATGTGATGCAAAAGAAATAGTAATAAAAAGTTGTTCTTTTGATAAAAGATGGTCATAAGGAAGAAGAAGGCAATAATCTTAAGGTTTATTGACACAGAAGGGATAATCAAGGCAGATCCCCAAGCTGAATATGCTTTCCTTCAGAAAGGAGTATCTTCACTTCTCATCAGCAAACCTACAACCCAGGCGCACTTCTGTACCAACCTTATCCTTTCAGACTCCTATTCCCTTAAAGAAGCCTTAGAGATATTTCTGCATTTATCTTTACCAAACTGTTCTTCTAGACCTCTTTCCTCCTTACTCCAGCAGCATTCTCTTGCCTTCCTAGCCCTCCCAACAGTTTCATAATACAGCAATTCCACATGAACACATTCTTGGACATTTCATCCTCCTTCAACTTCTGCTTCATTTCTTGTCCCCTTTCACCATTATTTAATCAAATTCTCTTTCTTCCATTCATTCCTTAAACCATGCGTTTGTTTTGAGTACAATCAGGCTATACTATAAGCAGCCATATTCATTTGTTCAGAACCAGTAAAACTATCTTAGGAGACTGTGAGTGACTCCTTTATATAATCTTCTCTCTCTATTTTCTCAGCTTTACAAATCTCAAGCTTAAGGTAGTACCTGAATTTGGTGCTAACTGATCACGTTTTCTCTCCCCAGACATTTTCCTCAATTATCCTCTTTCTTAGTGAATTAATCCAAGTTAGACCTCAATTCTCCAACTAAAAATATAGAATCTCTGTGATTCTTCTCTTTTCTCCTTTTACTTCTCCTCTTCCTCATTGTCTCCCTGTCTCCTTCTCTTGTCTCCTAGTGTCTACTCCATTAGTGAGTACAGAATCTCATACAAATGAATCTTCAATCCATTATTTTAACCTTCATTGGCCTCTATCCTCATTGAGAAGAGCTTCAACTCTCATTTGAATATTGCATCACATCGTAACTGCTTTCTGGCTTCTTTTCTAGTCTCCATCATTATCTATTTCAGGTCATTTATGAAACCGTAATTGGGCCTTCCCTTAGTTTGATATTTAAAAAGTAGTCATTAGCTACCATACAATTCTTTGGTCCTTTAGAAGGCAAAAATGAGTATTTATAACTCCCTTCGGTGATTTTCATTTCAATTTTCTCTTCTGACACTTCTGTGTCTTACTTATGTTCAATCATCATGGATATGCTTTGAGTTCTTGAAATCTTTCCCCCTTCTCCCTCATTATATCAAATATATTTCTTTTCCCAGAAATTTTCTCTCTGAAAAGAGAAATTATCATTATTTTGCCTCTGTTACCTCTGCATTTTGGGTATTTTGTACTTCCCTATTATTAAATATCCCCTTATATACTTGGACACAACCTGATAAACATTAGGAAGTTTAAAAATAAAAACACCCACCCATAATACAGAATTTTAAATTTAATTGGCTTAAATTCTGTTCAAGGAATTAGGAATATTCAAAAAATTCCCAGATGTTTCTAATGTTAATTCAAGTTGGAGATTCACTCCTGGAGACTTAGGACATTTTGTATATTTTTAAATAATATTTTAAAACTATTTTTTTCTCAGGCATTCTATGTTCTGTCTGGCACATACTGTAATTCAATTTATTTTGTTTAAAATGCAATCACCAATTAAAAATTCTTGTGATTCACTGAGATACATAATTTCTCACTGAAACAGATAAAGCTAAGTTAAGGAAGTTGAATTTTTTAGCAAGGTTTATAAAACGTTAATATCTGTGGTACAATTGCAATAGCTCAGGAGTGCTAAAATCTTAAAGATACAAATAAATTATGTGAATTAAGTAGAGATATTGAAGGTCAAAATGGGAAGAATCTAAGACCATCTGCAAAGTGAATAGAAAACAAAGTATTTGGTGCTAGTTTTTCAGTGTGGGACTAATAATATGAGTTAGTATTGATAAATAATAAATAATAGTAGCAATATAATAATAAATAATTAGTATGATTTTCTTAGAAAAGTAGCATCATTTTGCTAGGAGGATTTA
This sequence comes from Cryptotis parvus, assembly GCA_021461705.1. Taxonomy (NCBI): domain Eukaryota; kingdom Metazoa; phylum Chordata; class Mammalia; order Eulipotyphla; family Soricidae; genus Cryptotis; species Cryptotis parvus. Next base: position 23,467 of record JAJIBD010008944.1, read on the forward strand.
GGAGAAAGACATTAAAATATGCAGTTCACTTTTCTAAACAATTAGTGGTAATTTGTACACAAGTAAGCAGTAAAAATTAAGGTCTGTTCCCAGTGATACTCTTATACTGCAGTTAAGAAATGTGGAACTATGTGCTGGTAAATTATAAAAACAGAAAAAAAATTTTTTGTGGAACTTTATATGGTTTTCAAGTTAACAGCTTGGTCTTTTGGCAGTTCATTTAACTCTGTGATTCAGTTTCTCTATAGGTAAAATACCTTTTTACTTATATGATATGAGAAACTAAGCCTTTCTTTTTTAAAAATTAATATTTTATTATACCACCATGAGATATACAATTACAAAGATGTCCATGTTTGGGTTTCAGTCATACAGTGTTCCAGCACCATCCCTTCACCAGTGCCCATTTCCCACCACCAATGTCCCCTGATTCCCTCCCCCTACCCTAGCCTGCCTCCATGGCAGATTCTTTATCTCTTCTCTCTCTCTCTCTCTCTCTCTCTCTCTCTCTCTCTCTCTCTCTCTCTTTTCCTTTTCTTACACATTGTGAGTTGCAATACATACCATAGAGGTTATCATGGGTATCTTTTTGCCTATATTCAATGCTCAGTTCTCAGCTGGTATTATCATTTTTGATGATTATTAGCACACTGTTCCCTTCTCTGTCTTACCTACCCTCTGACACCCACACGTTTATGTTATACCAGGTTTTGAGATTCCGGACGGGTGCTTTGAGGATGACTGTGGTTGTGTTGTGCAAGGTTTTCTGGCCTCTAGAGTCTGTGGGGAGGGTCAGGCGAGGATTCTAGGATGCCCCATCAGCCTAGCGCAGGACAGACAGGCAGAAACTCTGCTCTGCACCTGAATACCTGGTGTCTGGCCGAGAGCCTTAGAAGCAGCTCTGGGGAGGGCTTCCAGGCCTTTGTGGAGGAGGCCAAACTAGGGAGGCAGCCCCAGCTTCGGTTCCTGAAAAGCCTGGTCACCAAGTCTTGCATACCTGGGCTTGAATTTTGCCTCTCTCTTGGGTCAGCTGTGTCCAGCTGTGTAGTCCAGACCTTGAGGATGACTGTGGTTGTGCTGCCTGAGATTTTCTGGCCTCTGAGAGTTTGTAGGGGGCACTGGTGAAATGACACCTTTCTTACGGAGTGGTTGTCAGAAACAAATGTGTTCACTTCTATGAAGTTCTTAGAAAACACTCTAGCAGATAGTAGTCTATCAGATAATAAATAGTAAATAACAATCATTGTTAATCTTATAATTATAAACATAAAGGATTAACAATTGTTCAACCAAGCCAAGATTTAATGCAGTGGGTTCACCGCTAGTTACTTATGTATGGAAGCATTAAAAAAAAGGAAAATTAAGAATGTGTTCCTCTAACTCAAAACTATAAAAATAGATTTACATTTTAGAACTAAATCTGTATATATGTCAGATGTTTGTTCTCATTCTCTTCTCTCTCTCTCTCTCACATACACACACCACCTTAGAACTGTAGTAAAATCATCAAATTAGTGAGCATTTAAAATGATTCTCTCTAAGCCCTTAATTATTATCAAATTTATATGTAATCTCTACATAGGCAACAACTGTTGCCTAGGAGAGGTCATTAAGCCTCCACTGATTGGATAAGAATAATTTGCAATTAGCTTAGAAATTGTTAGCATGAAAATGGGCCCATTTACCACTATTTCTTGAGAGTTCTTGAAAGTAACTGTTCTCTTAGGATAGTCTAAACACTCACACAATCCTATTGACATAGCTAATTGATTTGATTAGAAAATCTAATTGCCGGGATTTTTTGTATCATACCTTTTCTGTTCAAGTGATCTTAAATTACGTTTAAAATGGGCCAAAATTATCTATAGTCTGCCTTTATCTTTTCTATAAATTTCAACAATCAACCAAGTACGTTAAATTATCAATGCATTATTATTATGAAAGTCTGTCTTGTTGACTTTTACTCTTTACCTGCAAATCTGTCTCAAGACTGTGAAATGCTAATTCAGTTGTGAAACACAAATCACAAATTGTTTTCCTCTCTTGTACTTTCACATACTTGTGGTCTACAAATCAGATAGCTGATTTTATACGCCTCAAAAAATCATAGAACTAGAGTCAGACCTTTGGTAAAATCCTTTGTCTTCATATATTGACCGCTTCTTCTAAGCATACTAATGAGATTCTCTCAGAACTCGTGACCTCACATCAAGATGGAAATGGTTAGCATTTCTGTCTGGAGTTTTCAAAGGAAGATGAGTGAGATGTTGCCTGACAGGGAGAAAAGAATGATAGTCTCCACATAAGACCAATTATTGACTCATCATGAATTTGCAGATTTTCTATTGCACAACCTTGGTTTCCTTGTCTTCTCTTGGAGGAAGTTATAAGAGGCTGCAATTGTTGACTGATACAAACTGTGTCAATTAAGCACAGTTATTACCTGTGTATTTGTTCTTGGAATAGATACTCTTCACTTTGGTCCCATTTCAAAGATGTAGTCTTCTTCACTGTTAGGTGTTGTTGAAACTATGAATATAGACCAAATGGCTCATTCCCCCATAAAGCTCTCTCTATATAGGTGTGTGTTTGTGTATGTTGTATTATCAAATCCAGACCTTCACACATACAAGATATCTGCTCTTTCACATATCCATAGCCCACAATTTCTGTATAAATATTAAGATTCTGTTAGATGGGTGCCTAAACCTTCTTTACAACTCACCCTATGGTTAAGTAAGTGTCCTTGCTAATTGAACCAACACCCACCAATTTTCAATGGTATGCTTCTTTCTTCAAAGTTCCTATGCCCTCTGAATACTGAGAAACCAGTTCACAAATGAACAGAACATTGTAGGTCCTCATAGGAAAAATAAGCTTTACTGATTTTAAGTCTTCTCTCACTTTAATAGGTTCTAGCATGGAGCCTATGGTTAATAAATATTTCTTGATCTTTGAAAGCTTCAATGCAAATATTTTCCTCTAGGTGATGCACTTTTTTAACACAATAAACATTGTATATTTTCTTTACGCTCTAAAAACAAAACAGCTATGCATATATGTGGTTCAATGTAACTGTAAAGTATGGTCATAAATAAAGTAATTGGAACATTTGTATTAGTATATAGACCACTGCAAAGAGATTACAGGTAGATCTATATCTATGCTATAGATTCTGTTAGCACATGATACATAATGAGATGCTTTAATTGAATAAGGGTTACAAAGATCTAAGTCTTAAAGTGGTCTTTTTCATGAGCCCATAATCATAATTTGCAACAACTGTGCATATAGGGAATCTGATATGTATGAATAAAAATAAATGTGCATTTCCATTCACTATTATTTTAGACCCCCCCTTTGCCAGTTTGTTCCCAGTTTTTGCTCTATCCTCACTTACTGAGCCAATGGACAACCTCACCATTGACAGAGAACAAGAGCATCTGGCAGGTGCTTGAACCTGCCTTAAGCAAACCACAAGTTCTCAAGAATTTTGCAAGCCAGTTGAAAAAACCACGAAGAAATATTAAATTACACAAGGAAAACCAAATAAATGATATTTTTCAAAAGCTAAATCATCCTCCAGCTTTAGTTGTTTTCTTCTACATGTTCATCTCCTCTGTGCTCTTGATATTACACTTGCTGTCATTTCCTAGATGTGGTACAAGCATGACAAACTGATGTAGGTGGATCCCACAGGTGGCTTATGTGAGACAGGAAGGGGAGAGAGATGGTCACTTTCTCCCCCAGCCACCTCTGCTGCCCCAGCCTGCTGGGGCAGGCTAAGGACTGATAAAGTCTGCAATGAGCCCCTGCATGGCTTGGGCCTGAGCCCCACCAGCCCCACGAGGTGGCCATCAACTCACACCTGATGCCCACTTGATCTCTAGCCATGGGAGTTGATCCTCATCACCCAGGATTTCTTGGGGAGCCACGGACTCAGGCTGGAATGAGAATTGCTCTTTGCAGGAAAGTAAAGTTAGTCCTAGGCCTTACCCAGGGTTTTCTCAGAGTTCTTGTCTTCCTTGCAGAAAAAGAATTTTCAGGAGTAGATGTGCAGTGAAGTAAAACAGATTTTATTATGGGGGGGGGTTTTAGGAAGGGAAAGTGGAGGAGGGGAAGTGATAGTAACCCTTAAGCAAGGGTGAACTGAGCTGCTCCAAGGGTGGAGAGCCCCAACTGATTTCCAAAGGGGGTTTTTATCCTCTTGGGCTGGGATGCTCTGGAATCTTCTGCTGGGCCTTTGTAGATGGTGAGGGATTAAGGACGGACAAAGAGGTGGAACCAACTTCCTCAGTGTCTATTGTTGGTTAATGGGTCTCATCAAGTCTTGGGTCCTGGTTCCAAAAGGTGACAGGCTTATGGCAACATGGCAACTGTCATGCAGCGCCTCCTACCACCACTGTCTGTCTGCCCGCCTACATCAATACTACATTCTCACTCTACATGCAGTAGAGTCTTGTTTTAGCTAGCAATGAGAGTATGTATTCCATTAAAAGCAGCCCAATGCTGAAGTCAAAATTTCTAGCTTTTCCTGGAGAGACAACTGTTAAAAATTTGCTCTCTGGAAGTGCTCTTTCTCTAGAATGCCCCATATTATTCTTGGAGTCTTGAGAACGAGTGACTAAATAAGGTAGTTGTAAAAGAAAAGAAGTGCTGGTATATATATATATATATATATATATATATATATATATATATATATATATATATATATAATCAACCCACATAAACCTAGTTAAATTAAATTACATCCAATAAAGAAAGTACAGAAATTAGAAGGGGGATTTCCCTGGAAGCTGTCACAGAACACACACATGTGCTTTTGAATAATGCATTTAATTTCCAGGCTTCACATAAAGCCCCTTTTCACCCTAGTTTTCCTTAACCTCCTAGTTCCTTTCTCTCAACCCTCTACTTGAACTTCTTAAAGAGCAGCAGTTCTAACAGGTTCCTCCCTCTCCATTATTCCACTAATCTGTCTCCCACCCCCCATAATTAAGGCAATCACCTCCTTCTGCCTCCTGCAGAGCTGAGCTAATCACCCCTCTGTGCTTTAGTTTAGCGACCTTCAGCCTACCTGATCTGGCTAACAATCTTAGAAGCCCTTTTGAACACTGTCCCCAAGCCCTCAGGACCTCTCTCCAGGAGTGCCCTGGCCAAGCCACTTCTGCTGCCTAGAGACAATTCTCCCATCTTAACCAGTTCTAACCTTCTAAGATTTAATTTCCACCACAGTTGGTCAGAAAAATCAAATTGTTTTTCCTCCTCTTCTTGTATAAAAATCTCTTAACCCAGTCGTCTTATTGTTGGCTACATTATATTCTTATTTAAAGGATTGGGTGGGGTGGGGGAGGATCTTTGAGGCATTGTGGTGTCAGTACATGCTAAAACAATTCCAATCTCAGAATAGCGTATCAGAAACAGATTTGTTCAGCGGAATTGATAAAGAAAGAACTAGAAGGGGCCGGTGGATAGGGCGTTTGCCTTGCACGCAGTCGGTCTGTGCCTGCCGGGTTCGATCCCCGGCGACCCATATGGTCCCCCAGCACCGCCAGGAGTAATTCCTGAGTGCAGAGCCAGGAGTAACCCCTGAGCATTGCCGGGTGTGACCTGAAAAGCAAAAAAAGAAAGAACTAGAAGCCACCGATAAATAAGCAAGGATTATAATATTCAAAGCTCCACCACCCTGAACTGCCCCATATTGGGAGAAGCTGATGAGGACGTAGGGTCTCAGAACTATTTCAGGGATGTCGCAAAAGTGATGCATAAGAAGATGAAGAGGTTGGATTAAAGGTTTTGTAAAGTCTCTCCGCTCTCAACTTGTCTTGTTCCACATGTCTCTGAGTTGTAGCCTGAAACACGAGCCCTGGGACCAATATTTTTTGACTCACATTCAGCTCTCTGCTCATCCTCCATGCCTGGTATAATTTATAGTGCAATTTCATATCCCTGCTTGAAAACAATGTGGGGTTTCTTCATTACCAGCTTCCCATTGGATTTTGGTTTGCAGTTCTTTGAAGTAATACTGCCTTGCTTTCTTTCTTGAATAGAACAAAGGGGGTAAATTGTCCCCAATGATTTAGGAAGGTATTTCTCAAAGTTGAAAAAGAGAAAGACAAAATAAAATAAACTGTAAAGGAGACGTTATCAAGCATTTCAGACTCAGAGGATACTACAGAGGAGGAAGAATGGGAACTTGAATAAGCAGAGATAATAGCAGCTTTTACAAGCCTTTCATCCCCAGCTCTTAAACATCATGTGAAACAATATTATTATCCTCATTTTTCATCTTATTATTATTTAGCATTTGTATTTGTGAAGAACTTTGGTTTCATCTGTTGTTGTTGTTGTTGTTAGTAAGCCCTTGTACTTATTGTGGGGAGGCAGAAGCAGGATCTTCCTCTGGTTCTGATAAAAATGAATAGGCACAGAAAGAAGAAAAGACTTTGGTTCATTCTCTGCCAGAATTTAAATGCCTTTGATTGACCAGAGAAACACCTTTTTTTCCTTCACTAGGCCTTCGTTGCATCTTTAGCAACATATAGGTTGGAAATGAAACCTATATTGCCATGTAGTCATTTTGAGAATATATTAAAGTTGAGCACTTGCAATCCAAATTGGTATCCTGGAAACTTCAGTTCCTTTTTCCATCCAATTTGATGTGTTCTTGGAGTGTGATTGTGAATCGAACAGTGTATAGATTGTACCACAGGTAATTTGTGATATGTGCTAAGCACCGGGGAGGTGGGGACACTTCAGGCCAGTCTTTGAAGTTGTGAATCCAGAATCTTCAATGAAGTCCATTAAAGATGAACCCAAATTCTTTGGTAGTCCTCACTTTGAGAGGTGGGGTCTGAAAGAAATGATGACTTACTAGGGACCAATAGAAAATGAAGGAAATAAATATGTCAGTACCAGGATGAGCCTTGAAACGGACTGGCCTTTTCTACTTTACTTGTTAGAATCATGACCTCAGAGACATCATGTGTTTTCCAGTTGTCAATCACAGCTGAGGAAGACTTATAACTGACATAGTAGTAAAGCCTTTTGGATCATCTATAGCAGTTCACTTGTCAATCAAATACTAACATATATGTCTTGTTGCTAATATGAAAAAAAGATTCAACCAACTGAGCCTTGATCAAATTCCTATCACATAATTAAGACATGTGACATAAATAGAATGGTGTTTTGATAACTTTTCTACAGAGCAATGAGTAACTGGAAAGCCAGTTATACTCTGTCAAACTGGTAACAGCAAAAATGGACAACCGGATCCTTATCAGAAGAGTAGTATATGAGCCAACATTTTCACAGAAGATGTAGCAGTCATAATTGATAGTGACATAGATGTTTCCTTTGTATGCCATTTTCTAAGGACATATTCACATCAGCTTTTATGTAAATAAAGACTTCACAGTAGAAGGTTTTTGTTGTTGCTATAGAATTAAAAAAAATTATTCAGCACCATGCTTTACAAAGTTATTCATACAATACCGAACTACCAGTGTCAACCTCTCTCCATCAATGTTCCAGGTTCCCTACATAACCCCCCCCCCCATTCCCACACCCAACCCCTGCTCTCTTGACAGGCACCTTTTGCAGTAGGTTGCTAAAGTAAGAGGCTTTTGATTTCAGTGTTGTTGACTCTGTGGTTTGGATATTTGATACTATAATTTCTTAACATGAATTTTCACCTTCATCTCCTTACCCCTCACTTCTCATCTGTCTCTTCGCCTCCATTTTTTTCTTTCCTTTACCTTCCTATAATCTGGGGACCAAGGCTGATCTGGTCATTTTTCCTTTAAAACATTGCATTCCTGCATTCAGTTTTCCAAATACCACATAAAATTTTATCATCCAAGACAGTAAAGGCTTTCTGTGGCCACAGGAAAGCAAAAAAAAAAGAAAAGAAAAGAAAGAAAAGAAAACTGGAGGGTCAGAAAGATAATACACTTGTGAGACAAGGCTCTTGCCTCATGTACAGTGCAATTTACCACAATTTGATACCTGTCACGATAAATAGTCTCCTGAGCACCACCAGGAGTGATTTCTGAGCACAGAGTCAGGAGTAAGACTTGAGTGCCATCATAAGAAGGAAGAAAGGAAGGAAGGAAGGAAGGAAGGAAGGAAGGAAGAAAGGAAGGAAGGAAGGAAGGAAGGAAGGAAGGAAGGAAGGAAGGAAGGAAGGAAGAAGGGAGGGAGGGAGGGAGGGAGGGAGAGAAGTAAGGAAGGAAGAGAAGTAAGGAAGAAAGGAAAAATGAAATTGATAGGCATATATACAGCTCTGCCACACAACTCTGATTAGAAGAGTTCATTCTTTCACCTGTAGCAGAACCAAATTAGAGGAAGTGGAACTGCCTAAATCCATCTTTATTTCAGGTTTGTGCCAAGCCACTTTTCTAGGTATTGACCTGGAGATTACTTAATTTCTCTGAGTTTCCATTCATATGGAGAATAACAAAATTCATTTCATGTGGTAAGCAGTACAAGCAAACTAAAGATCACATCAAAATGCTCAAAATACGTTTGACTCTATTAACATGCTTACTAATACATTTCTGTACAAAAGATGGACAGTCTCTTCTTGTCTATTTTCAGCAAACATTGTTAATCAGTTATAAATTTTTTTTTCACTCATTCTGTGTTGGCTTCAAAATTCTTCCTAGTAACCCATCCAGGCTGTGAAAAACAATATATTAGGATTATTTTTAAATATAGCTTTGGACCAGAAACATAGTACAGGGGTTAAGTTTCTTGTTTGCATGTGGCTGAACTTAGTTCAATTGCTTATGGTCCCCTAAGTACAGCCATGACTGAACCCTGAACACAGAGACAAATGAGAAAAGAGCTATCTTTCTGATGATTTATTTAAATTAAAAACAAGGACTAAAAAAGAGCAGGTAACTTACTAATAATTAAAGTTGTTTAGCTAATAAATGAGAGAATGTGGAGTGAATCCCAACACTTGCTGGTCCTACTTACAGAGATCTATCTTCATCAAGTATTTAACTACAAGTTTGTGTACAGTCTTCAAGATCATTTGGTTATGAAGAAAGAAGAACCAGTTCAGGGAAGTAGAAAGAATACAGAGGAAATGAGATAAAACATTCTGCAATGGGAAGGGGAGAGAGAGGACGTGAGAGGGAGACATGTAATTATGAACAAAGAGAAGGGAAGGTAGGCACTGAACAAAGGTATAAAAGTAGATGAAAGAACTATTGCGGTAAAAGTTTGTGTTGGGCACAATTAGCTTTTTAGACAGAAAAAAAAACTCATTCCTATGAAAAGTGCAGTAAATGATGGCAAAGGTATATTTATTGACCAAAGCAAACTAGAGGACTTTTTGTAATTAAAAAAAAACTTGTCTTTGTTGTCTTTTCAATCCCTTGACTTTCCTCTTTGTAATCACAAAGCAAAAGATAAAACCCAAATTGACTAAATGCTAAATATTAGACAGAGATAGATGCTTTTTCTGTATTTATTTACTTAACTTTCAATAAAATCCTGAAGGGTTCTTGGTTGTATATAGTCCCACAACTGATAAAACCAAAGCCTTCCAAAGGATTCTTTGGATTGTACCCATAGTTTGCAAGGCACAGATTCAGGTTCTATCTGGAACTGAGGATTATAGTTTTTTTTAGACAAGATAGTTTCCTCTATCTATCCCACACGGCAGAGCCTGGCAAGCTACCCGTGTTGTATTTGATATGCCAAATACCAGTAACTATTATAGACCTCATTCCCATGACCTGAGGGAATGGTTTGAGGCTCTTTATGTTCCTGGAGCAAGCATATGCCCTTGGGCTCTACTAGTATGAGACAGGACACTCTACTAGTATGGAGATGTTACTGGGGCCCGCTTGAGCAAATCGATGATGAACAGCAAGACAGTAATACAGTGATACAGTTTCCTCTAATATTTATATTGATAGCAAGTATTGTTCTACACTGCTTGTTTATTTGCTTATTTTATATCCACAAAAGTTTATTAAAAATTTATTAAAAATGGTCCATAACCATACAACAGTTCCTGGCGTGCAATAGACAATTAATATGGAGTCTAATGAGCATATCTGTACACAGATGACTAAATGTCAACTTCTATGAACAAGGAAGGATTAATTGCAAAATACTACCTCACCTTTTACTGGATCTGATGGCAAGAGTTAGTTACATTGTTAGGACTGGAGTGATAGTACAATGGTGGGATACTTGCCTTGCACATTGCTGTCCTGAGTTTGATTCCCAACGTAATATATAGTGCCCAGAACCCTGCTAAAGTTGATCTCTGAATGTAAAGCCAGAAGTAAGCCCTGAGTACCACCAAGCACAGTCATAATACTAAAATGAACACAATTTTTTAAAAGAATAATTTATTGTTAGAAATATGGCCATGAAATTTCCTTGTGCTGAGCATGTCTAAATGCCTTGTTAGGTGCACACTAGTCTTACTTAGTTGGTCTGTATTGTAAGTTCTTGAAATTTTCACATATTATAGTAGGAATTTTGTGTCCCTAGCATCTGCACTGCTCAGAAATAAAAGGGCAGTGCATTGCTGAAATGATTAAAGGACAGGAAAAGGGAGCATAGGATGAGAGATGAAAAAGATTCAGTTTGCAGAAGAGAAAGATGAGAACAGGCTTACCAATCTCCAAGTGCCTAGAAGAATGGCTTATGTAGGAAGGTATGTGAGTTCATATTAGAAAAGATGAAAAGAGTTCTTTGGATCTGTAAGGGAATTAATGAAGAACTGTCTGGATGCAGGCTCTGAAGGCAAGCTACAGGGGGAAAGCTGGTATTTGGTTTCCACTCTACATAGAATCATTAAGTGATAGATATCCCCATATCCTGTACAGGCATAGTGTGTTTTGTAATATATCTGTTAATTACTTGTGCCACTACTATCTCCTAAATACAGTGATACAATGTGATAAAAATTGTTCTTGCTTTTTTCCCTAGAGAATTATCTCCATATTTTACAAATGAGGAATCTGAGAATCATATGGCAAAAGTGATTTTATTTTCATCAACAAAATTACTAATAAATGAATGGGTCAGAATTAAAAGCCAAGTGTATCTGATCCAAGTACTGACAATCACAACAATGATATAAATAACAATATTCAGAATGTTTAGATGATTTCCCAAAAGTCAGGGAAACCATATTACTGTATTTGTGCATCATGTTATTCAAATCTCCCAACAGACGTACTCCAAAATATCTTATATCTGGAGTTAAGGAGAAAGTTCTAAGGATGGGAGGACAAGCTTTGCATGTGAGTGGCCCAGGACAGGAGTGCACTTTGCATGGCAACTGCCACTAAATGTTCCTCTGAACACCACCAGGTGTCCCCTCTGAGCAACAAGTTGGAAATAGTTCCTGTGCTATATATTGGGTACCAGTGCTATATACTAGTTGTGTGAGACCTACTAGGGTTGTGAAACAACCCTTCAAAATAAATACTTAAAGTTCTAATTTTAGGAAAGAAAAAGTAGTACAATGGTTAACATTTCCTGTCACAGTTAATGCATTTTAAGTCTCTTTCTCAAGACTCTATTCTTCTGTGTATACCATTTTATATAATCAAAACATCATGATCACTTGATCACTTGAATCCCGTTATTCATCGATTTGCTTGAGCGGCGCCAGTAGCATTTCCATCGGACCCTATCACATGCCAATGTAGCCCAATGGCATCTGGTTGATTCAGGAATATGAAGAGCCTCAAACAGTTCCTTCAGGGTCTTTATAAGGAAGTCTGACCATCTTGTAGGTGGGAGGCCACGTGATCTTTTGACATCCCGTGGGATCCAGTCGGTAATGGCTCTAGTCCAGCGGTTGTCTCCAAATCGCATTACATGACCAGCCCATCTGATTTTCGATGCCTTGGCAAACGAGACAGCGTCCCTGATTCTGGAATAGCGACGGAGGTCAGAACTCCAGATTCCTTCTCTCACTTGAGTGAGGCGTGATATTCCAAGCATAGCTCTTTCAATTCCTCTCTGGGAGACCCGAATAGCATTCTCATCCTGCTTTCGTAGGGCCCAGGTCTCTGAGGCGTATGATAATGCAGGGAGAACAGTGGAGTCAAAGAGATGTGCCCAGAGCCGGAGGTTCTTTGTCCTTTTAGCTATTTCTTTGATGCCTTTGAAGGCATTCCATGCCGCTCTCTTCCTCCTGTGCAGCTCAGGTTTTAGGTCTTTCATCATGTTGATTTCTCGACCTAGGTACACATAACTGCTGCATTCAGAGATGTTTGTTCCATTGAGAGTGAATGGGGCCTCTGGAACTAGTTCATTCTTCATGAACATTATTTTCTTTAGATTCAGCTGTAGACCTATCTTTCCACATTCTCGGTCAAAGTCAGCCAGCATTTGTGTCGCTTGGCTAATGTTTGGTGTTATTAGAACAATGTCATCAGCGAAGCGGAGGTGGTGTAGTTGCCAACCATCTATCTTCACTCCCATTCCTTCCCATTCTAATTGTTGCATGATGTTCTCGAGGGTGGCGCTGAAGAGTTTTGGTGAAATGGTATCACCCTGTCGAACCCCTCTTTTCACATTAATGATCACTTCTTTGTAGAATGGTGAGATCCTGGTGGAAAATCCGTAATACAGCTCACGAAGGATCTTGATGTATTGGGTTTGAACACCCTGTTTGGCTAGGGCTTCTATGACTGCTTCAGTCTCCACAGAATCAAAGGCTTTCTGTAAATCAATGAACGTGAGACAGAGCGGCATCTTGTACTCCCTACAAACCTCGATGAGCTTGGTTACTGTGTGGATATGGTCGATTGTGCTGAATCCTTTCCGGAAGCCTGCTTGCTCGCATGGTTGTCCTTCATCTAGTGTTCTGCTAATCCTGTTCAGGATGACTCATGTAAACAGCTTGTAGATGACAGACAACAGGCAGATGGGACGATAGTTGCCGATGTCGTGAATGTCTCCCTTCTTGAACAGTAGAACTGTCCTGCTGGTTTTCCATTGGGAGGGCACCTTGCATTCGGACAGGTAGCGTGTGAAGAGCCGAGCTAGTGTATTGATGAGTACCGATGGCAGATTCTTCAGATGTTCGGGTCTGACTTTGTCTGGGCCTGGTGCTGTTCCCTTCTTTACCGATGAGATGGCATGTCGGATTTCAGAAGGGAGAACGTTGGGAATGACATATCCATCCTGTGGAATTTGGTATGTGGGCAGGTGGATGTGGCTATCAAAGAGATTTGAGTAGAAGTCCTGGATAATCTTCTCCATTGCCTTTCTGGAAGATGTGATAGATCCATCAGGGCATCGGAGGGCAGTCATCTTGGTCTTATAGTTGGCAAAGGACAGGCGGGCAGTGGGAATGCTTTTCCCAGCTTCTGCTGCATCTTCCAGTATGGAAGAAACATCATGATATTTAAAAATAAATTGATCACCAATGAAGCCAATCAAAATGAGATAAAAAGATAAAGTACACAGAAAACTGCTTAATAAATCAGATGTGAGATGTCATGAGAACAAAATGAATCATAGATGAAGAAACTTCCAAAAGGCCATTTAAATGCCTGAGATTGCAGCAGAAACATCATCTGCACTTTTATTTTCATAGCAGCACTATTTACAATAGCCAGAATCTGGAAACAACCAGAGTGCCTGAGAGAAGATGACTGGATAAAGAAATTTGGTACATCTACACAATGGAATACTATGCAGCTGTTAGGAAAAACAAAGTTATGTAATTTATCTATAAATGGATGGACATGTAGAGAATCATACTGAGTGAAATTAGCCAGAAGGAAAAGGACATATATAGAATAACTGCATTTATTTGCTGATATATATATATACATATATATATATATATACACATACATGTATATATAGTATATACCAATATCCAAGATGAGGCAAAACATGGATTCTGAGGTCTTATCAATAGATGGAATCAACCAAAGTGTGTGGTAGTCAGAGGTTAGGTAAGACAGAGAAGGGGATAGTGTGCTAATAATCGTTGGAAATAATAACACCAGCCTAGAACTGAGCATTGTATATAGGCAAAGGGATACACATGATAACCATGACTGCAGATGTATGTATTACAATTCACAATGTGAAAGAGAAGGAAGAGAGAGAGTTAGAGAGAGAGAGTTAGAGAGAGATAGAGATAGAGAGAGAGGAGATAAAGAGGCAGGTGGGGGATGGGGAGGGGATTGGGACATTGGTGGTGGGAAATGGGCACTGGTGGAGGGATGAGTGCTGGAACACTGTATGACTAAAAACCAAACATGAACACCTTTGTAATTGTATGTCTCATGGTGGTAAAATAAAATATTTTTTAAAAACTAAAAATGAAAAAATAAAATGCATGAGATTGAAAGAAGCCTTAGTTTATCCTTGAAAACTGCTGCAAGCAGATCCATTTTTTAATGTCCCACCATTTATTTTTGACTTCCTGCTATTCCTGGGTTCTTTGTGATAAAAGGGAAGTTAACAACTGTCCAACATAAAATTCTGCAGCAGAGCTTAGGCTCAACCTGGCAACTATGATAATGGGAAAGGCAAATGGCCTGGCAAATGTCTGGTGGATCCTTGCACACTCTGTAACATTTTTATTAATGAGGAGAAATGCAAGGGCCCCAATTTTTTATTCAAAGGGTCTATCAGACAACAGACCCTTATCATTAACATCTTTGCAGTCTCTAACCAAAGACCCAGTGCTCCTATAAAAATCTCCACAAAAAAAAGAGTCATATATTTATATTATTTTTTTTTCTTGGTCACACCGGCTATGCTCAGGGGTTACTCCTGGCTCTGCACTCAGATTACCCTGCGGTGCTCGGGACCATATGGGATCCACCCCAAAAGAGTCATATTTAACTTAGTCCCATACTAAGTTCTCCCCGCAGGGGTGCTACTTTTACTGTCTCTTCTACTTTCCAGTAAACTTTTCGACTTTCTGAGTAGGAACATTTTTATGACTCAATATTTTTGTTCTTGGAAATATTAAAGAACCTGGGAACCATGGACCAACACAGAGACCCACTGGCAATCAGATACAGGGAAAGATGCACTAAGGAAGGAAGAAATTTGTTCAAAATCATAAATACTGAAATGCAGAGAATAAAGAGATATCTAGAACATAAATATAACTTGGAATGTTTTTATGTTGAATACAAAAAGTAGAAAAGATGAATGTAACCACAATGGACAAAGTGGTAGTATTTGTTTCACTTTCTTTGTAACCATGAAGAAAGAATGCATTTTCCAAGTACTTCCAGATCTTTTCATGAAAAGGCTAAGGTGTTTTTAAGCCATCATCATTCTCCCCAAAAAACGTGACCTGAGTGAAGTTCTTTGGGATAGTGGAATTTCTAAAGAAACTGTGGTTGATTCTCTGAGCACAACATTATCGGTAAGTTGCCTAGGAGAGTCCTCCAATTGAGGGTGACTTGGGATTTTTTCATTTTCACTAATACTTTTCAAAGGTTTGTTGCCAAAAAGATCCATAGAAGCATTTCACCCTAAAGAACTTGTTTTGTAGAAAAACTCTAAATTTTCTATATATCCTAACTTGTCTTGGAAATTTCTAATGCACTCAAGTATATTATGGATTCTATGATATCTTACAATAAGGAAATCTAGGAAATTATTCATCTCAGTGCTTTTCAAATACATTTCCACTTTACACACAAAACAAACACACATACACATAGTTCCATATTGTCTGCATCATGTGATACTTATGTTTTGTGGCACACTTCATAGGAAATGTCACTCTGGTCATTGTGATCCATAGAAGGCTTTTAATCAGGTGTGGAATATAATCATAACTGATAGGTCTCAGGACCTTACCTGGTGCAGACAGAAGTATAAGAAATATAAAGTAAAGAAATGGGATCAGTTTAATGGTAAGTTTGCAGTATCTGTATTGGAAACTATAATGCCCAATGAGAGAGAGAGAGGGGGGAGAAGAAAAAAGAGAGAGTGCATGCCATAGAGACAGGTTAGGGGTGGTGGGTAGTGCATTGGTAGGAGGGTAAAGGGGCATATTGGTGGTGGGAAACATGCAGTAGCAGAGGGATGGGTGTTGGAGCATTGTGTGACTGAAACACTATCATGAACAGCCTTTCTAACTTTATGGCACAATGACTCAATTAAATCAATCAATTAGTCAACCAATCAATCATCAAGCAAACAAAACAGGAGTAGTTTGTTGGGATGTGCTCCTGGGGGTGGGTGGAGACCCTACTGTTCTCTGGTGAGGCTGGAGTAGAGCCACACCCTAGGAGAGGCTAAGTAAGATTTTAAGTCCTCTTGGACAAGAAGGAATGGAAACCAGTGGGAGCAGTGGCTTGGTGTGGCTTCTATTATCTGTAGAGGGTGATTGTAAGGAAGCATGGAATGAAGCTTGGTGACTACCTAGAGCCAGATGGACCATGCGCCCTGTCTTCCACACAGGGGGCATTGTGGTCTTTGATTCTCGGAATGTCGCTATCTTATCAGCAGGCTGCATTTAGTACTGAACAAACCTTACACTAACTATTCTGAGAAGAGAACATCAGGCTTCTCTTTAGGCCATAACATTACAGCCAGTGGTCACTTTCTTTTAAATTGCCTACTTACCTCTAAGGAAGAAAAAAAGTTCAAAGTCAGCTTCACAAAAGGACACAGACCCTGCACATTTAAGAATGTGGAATCTCATGCTAACTTAGTATGAATGGGTCCAGGCAATGATTTGTGAGAGGATATTAGTTGTCAGTATGAAAGAGAGAACGTGATTGGGGCCCAAGGAGTAAAAAGCGTTTTCTCTGTCCTTGGGAGGACGGAGAGTTTTAGCAAGTCAGTGGCTGTAGCAAGAGCGTTGGTGATCTTCCTTTGCATATTGGCAAATCTGCTGCTAAAGAAATGGGTCGTTTCTGCTTTTACTGGTTACCTATTAAAAACATGCTCAAAATGATCAGACATCTCTTCAGCTTTTCAGTGCTGGGGTTTTCTTATAAAGGGAATTTTAAGACTTTGATGCAGAACAAATGGTGCCAGGAGAGGAGTTGTAGGATTCCCACTAGCTTCATTAACAGCACACAAAGCACAACTCTGTATTTATTATTGTTTACTTTATTTCAGGGGGCCATGGCTGGTGGTTCTCAGGGTATACTCCTAGCCATGCTCTCAGGCTCAGAGATCACTCTTGGTGTTGCTCAGGGACAATCTGTGATGCAAGGGATCAACCCTGGGTTTGACACATGCAGTTGAGTTACTGATCTTGATGTAGGCAGGCAGACAGGGGGTCCTGCATGGCAGTGAACTGTCGCCATTAGACTGATCACCTTTTGGAACCAGGAATGAGGACTTGATAGACATATTAACCAGTAATAGACCCTGAAGAAGTTGGATCCACCTTCTTCTGCCCAACCTTTAACCTCCCATCAACCCACTCCCCATCAACCTTTGATGACCCAGCAGAAGATTCCAAAGCATTACAGCCAAAGAAGATAAAAGTCTCTTTGGAAATCAGTCAGGGCTCACTCTTCGCCTTTGGAGCAGCCCACGTTCTCCCTTGAGCACATTACTCTCTGTCCCTCCTCCTTCCCCTTCCTAAAACTTCCTTAATAAAATCTATTTTACTGTTCTGCTCATCTACTCCTGATAATTCATTTTCTGCAAGGAAGATAGGAACCCTGAGGAAACCCTGGATGAGGCCAAGGACTGACTTTCTTTTCCTGCAAAGAGCAATTCCTCACTCCAGCCTGAATCCATGGCTTCCAGAGAAATCTCTGGTGGTGGGGATCAACTCCCGTGCCTAGAGGTCAAGCAGACATTAGATGTGGTTTCACGACCACCTCGTGGGGCTGGTGGGGGCTCAGGCCTACGCTGTACAGGGGCTCATTACAGACTTTATTGGTCCTTAGCCTGCCCAGCGGGTTCCAGGGGGCAGAGGCAGCTGAGGAGAAAGAGACCATCTCTCTCCCTTCCTGCCTCATATAAGCCACCTGTGGGGCCCACCTACATCACTCTTACTATCCTGTTTATTCTTTTCCCATGGAAGATAGGTTTTACTAACATTAAAGTATCTCTTTCTAAGTGGGAGACTTCATGTCCTCATGAAACCCTGCCACTATTTCCCACTGAATTGGATCTAGGTCTGTGCCCTTTAGTCAGCATGAAGTTATGGAAGTTGACCTTCACTCAGGTACCAGTTAAAGATATAAGAGGGTGAAATCTCTAATGTGGGGTGGGGAGAAGTTTCTAGGTTGGGAGATAGCTGCATCTTGGTAATACATATTGGGGGGAAAGAATGGTCTGAAACCTGAACCAGCCTGAGGGCACTGAGGATGTGGAGATCTTTGAGACAAAAAGACCCACCTCAGGATCCTGGGAAGCTGTTGAGATGCAGAATTCTAGCCCTAGCAGGGGAGGAATCCCTGAAAAAAAAGGTAACTCTTCCCCTGGGAGGAAATACTCCTGTGAGTTGCTGAGACAAAGGCCAGGCAAAGAATATTCAAAAGAGACATTTAACTGCTCCAGACTCACCCTCTTGGCAATCAGCCTAACAACAAACTGGGAAGGGTGAAATTGGGTGAAATTGTATACATGGTAATTGGACAAAGGAAAGATGCATGGATGCTGCCCAGTTCCCTGTTGCCCACACCAATGTTGCCTGAGAACATGATGCCTATGTGCCACCCACCACTCTTGAGATGTGCAGTTTCATATTTTAATGTTAGGATGCCTAATGGCTTTCTTTAAATCAATACATCAAGATCCTTCATGAGCTGTTTTATGGATTAACCACCAGAATCTCACCATTCTACAAGGAAGTGATCATTGAGGTAAAAAGAGGGATTCAGCAGGGTGATACCATTTTACCAAAACTCTTTAGCAAGTATGCCATTGGGCTACACTGGCACATGGCCCTCAAGAACGTCATGCAACAATTAGAATGGGAAGGAATGGGAGTGAAGTTAGACAGTTGGCAACCACACCACCTCCACACCAAACATTAGCCAAGCAGCAGAAATGCTGACTGACTTCTACCAAGAATGTGGAAAGATAGGTCTACACCTGAATCTCAACAAAACAATGTTCATGAAAAAGAACTAGTTCCAGATACTCCATTCACTCTCAAAGGAACAAACATCTCTGAATGCAGCAGTTATGTGTACCTGGGTCGAGAATTCAATATGACAAGCGACCTAGCACCTGAGCTGTGCAGGAGGAAGAGAGCGGCATGGAATGCCTTCAAGAACATAGAAGAAATAGCTAAAAGGACAAAGAACCTCCAACTCTGGGCACATCTCTTTGACTCCACAATTCTCCCTGCACTAACATACGCCTCAGTGACCTGGGTCCTATGAAAACAGGATGAGAATGCTATTCGGGTCTCCCAAAAGGGAATCCAAAGAGCTATGCTTGGGATATCACGCCTCACTCAAGTGAAAGAAGGAATCTGGAGTTCCAACCTCTAACGATGGAGTCAGGGATGCTGCTTCATTTGCCAAGTCATCAAAAAATTAGATGGGCTGGACATGTAATGTGATTTGGAGATGACCTCTGGACTAGAGCTATTACTGATTGGATCCCATGGTATGTCAAAAGATCACGTGGCCACCCACCTACAAGATGGTCAAACTTCTTTGTCAAGATCCTGAATGAATGGATTGAAGCTCTTCTCATTCCTGGAGCAAGCAGATGGCATTGGGCTACACTGGCTTGTGACAGGGACAAATGGAAACATTACTGGTACTCGCTTGAGCAAATCAAGGAATAATGGAATGTCAAGTGATCAAGTGATCACGTGATGCCTAATTTCTCCCTCTGCTCTGGAGAAGCCATGTTCTCCCTTGAGCACATATTTCCTCTTTACTTCCCTAATAAACTTCTTATACCTAATCAATAACAACAACCAAAAAAACCTCATCTAATTTAATATTAGCAACTCATCGTTATAGGTGACATTATTTTGCATTTAATTTTGATGTAGGCAGGCAAACAAGGAAGGGTCCCATGGCTATGAACATTTTAGGAATAAAACTATTAGCCCTAAGGGTGTTCAGACCCACCTTGTGGATATAGGAACCAAGGCCTGATAAGGTCTTTCCCTGGAGCTTGCCCAAACCAGAAAAGGCTGGACCCACCCTCCAAGAGAAGATCCAGGACAACAGGGGTCAAGAAAAGGAGTTTTCCAAGAAGACCTTTCCCAACTACACCCCCACCTCCTTGGAACCTGCCCCGGTGATGCAGGTTAGGCAACAGCGACAGTGGGTCTTATGTTTGTTTGCGATTTCCAGGTTCTTCAATATTTTTCAAGAACGAAATTGTTAAATAAAAAATGCTCAGACTCAGAGTTGGAAAGTAGAAAAATTTATTGGAAAGTAGAAGAAAAAAAGAAAAGAAGACTGCCAAGTGTGGAGGAACTTAGTATATGACTATGTTAACTATGGCCTTTTTTGTGGGGTTTTTATAGAAAAAATCAGTCTTTGTGTTACAGGAAATGCAGGGAAGTTAAAAATAAGGGTTTCCTGCAGATCCTTTTAAATGGAAAAAAAAATTGGGGGGTTACACCCTGCGATGCTCAGGGATTTCTCCTGGCTCTGCACTCAGGAATTACTCCTGGTGGTGCTCGAGGGTATCATATGGGATGCTGGGGATCAAACCCGGGCTGGCATGGGCCGGCCACATGCAAAGCAAACGCCCTACCCGCTGGACTAATACTATGGCCCCTTAAATGGAAATTGAGCTCTTGGATAAGGTTACAGATGATGTAGAATCTAAGGTATCACTGTCCACTTGACTTAGGTATTTACCAACCTAGGCTTCCAGTGAAGCGAAGATCTGGAGCAGAATATTATGATGGACAATTGTTAACTCCCTGTTTATCAGAAAAGCCCAGGAATTTGCAAGTGGTCAAAAACATATGACAGGCTTTCCCAAAATGAAGACTGCTCACAGCAGCTGGTGAGGGTAAACTGAAGCTTCCTCTTTAGCAATGGACTTCTACTTAATTAGAAGCCCCTGTGGGGCAGCTTAGGAAAATAAAAACTATAAAAGCCATCTCTAACAATAGAAGTGCACACTTATTCTGCCAGAGTCCATGTGCTATTTGTGTCCTCGGCGCAGGAACACATGTGGGCCTGAGCACATGTGGGGCCCAAACACATGTGTCACCCAGATCTCCCCTCTTGAGATGTGAACGCTTTCTCTCTCACACATTCTCTCTTTTTCCCCTTCATAAAAGCCTTTTATTTGTAAAAACAAATAAAATGTTTTTACTTCACTGCTAGTCTCCTCCTGACATTCTTCTCCAGAGACATAAAAGTCAAGAGCCTGAAAGTTCTGGGTAAAGCCTAGCCTTCCCAGGGAGAAAGTGACCACCTCTCTCCTTCTGATGTAGGTGGGCTCAGTGGGTGGCTTATGTGAGGCAGGAAGGGGAGAGAGGTGGTCACTTTCTCCCCAGCTGCCTCTGCCACCCGGGACCCACTGGGCGGGCTAAGGACTGATAAAGTCTGCAATGAGCCCCTGCATGGCGTGGGCCTGAGCTCCACCAGCCCCATGAGGTGGCCGTCAACTCACACCTGATGTCTGCTTGATCTCTAGCCATGGGAGTTGATCCCCACCACCCAAGATTTCTCGGGGAGCCATGGACTCAGGCTGGAATGAGGAATTGCTCTTTGCAAAAAAGGAAAGTCAGTTCTAGGCCTTACCGAGGATTTTCTCAGTATTCTTGTCTTCCTTGCAGAAAAAGAATTTTCAGGAGTAGATGTGCAGTGAAGTAAAACAGATTTTATTATGGGGGTTTTAGGAAGGGGAAGGAGGAGGGAAGTGATAGTAATGTGCTCAAGGGTGAACTGAGCTGCTCCAAGGGTGGAGATCCCCAACTGATTTCCAAAGGGGGTTTTTATCCTCTTGGCCTGGGCGCTCTGGAATCTTCTGCTGGGCCATTATAGATGGTGGGCAGTTAAGAAGAAGATGGATCCAGCTTCCTCAGGGTCTATTGTTGGTTAATGGGTCTCATCAAGTCTTGGTTCCTGGATCCAAAAAGTGACTCTGGATAGCCTTAGAGTAAAGGTTCATTGCCATGGGGACCCCCCCATGACTACATCACTTCTGGCCTCACTTCAGCCACCCAATTGGGCCCACTTCCTTCAATTTCAATTTTTAAAATTAGTCCCATACTGTAAATTTAATGCTTCCTAGCAGTCTTTCTCATTCCCCTTCTCTCTTTCATATTTTGGTAAAAAAAATAATTAAAACAGGGGCCGGAGCGATAGCCCAGTGGGTATCTGTGCCGACCGGGTTCGATCCCTGGCATCCCATATGGTCCCCGAGCACTGCCAGAAGTAACCCCTGAGCATTGCCGGGTTGTGACCCCCCCAAAAAAAAAAGCAAAAAGAAAATTAAAACACCTTTAGACTTCTAATTCTACTGACTCCGATCAGTATTTTCAAGGAAGATAAATGCATTCAGAATCAGAAAGGTAAATCATTTTCCAACATCATCGTTTATACTGGTGAATACCATCACCCAACCCTGGTTTCTGAAGTTTCTTCTTAGCAACAATCATAATTTGTACATTATCACAGCAATAAAACTTCTCCCTCAGGTACTGAGAAAATTGTCAGCTTTCTTTTCATCAGTACTTATTTCTATGTGATTACAGAAAGAATAAAAGAAATTTTATAGAATAATTTTATCTTTGTGGCTAATATTTTTAGGTCTTAACTAGCTATTCCTTTCCTACTTAGAAATGAAACATTTTTTTTCTTCCAGAGCGTATTAAAGCAAATTGAAGATGCCATAGCTTTCACATCTGTCCTCTTCATTACATTTTTACATGGTGATAGAAGTTGTCAGTTTCACACACTCTAAATATGAATGATTATGAGATACATTAAGCACACTTACAGAACTAGTTCATATGTCAGTACATGCTGGACTAAACAATGGTAGTAGCACACATTTGTAAATCATTTTTTTTCATACCTTAGCTCCTCTGAGCCTCAATTGGTATAGGTCTAGGAATGTCTCTGTAAGGATTTTTTTTTTTTATTCCAAGGAGAAATGTGCTTCATTCTTTCTGGTTAGCTCTAAGGGAACAGAGGCATTATGTAACTTAAAATATTGACCTCCATTGCCTAATACAACCATAGCATATTTTTTTTTTGTTTGTGTTCTGGGCCACATCAATAGTACTTAGGTCTTATACCTGGCTCTGTACAGAAGGATCATTCCTGGCTGGCCCAGGGGACCAGGAATAGAACCAGGCAAGGCAAGAACTCTCCACTGTAGTGCTTCTGGGTTCCCTACATATTATTTTCAAAGAGAAGCATGAAGCTACTGACTTCTTCAATATTTGATTATTATAGTTCATAATAGGATGCAAATTGATAGGGTGGATACAATATCCATTATCCTCAGACTCATTCCTGGGAGCACAAGATGAAGTTCAGGTTTAAGTAAATTAGCATTTAAAAGCATATATTGAAGGCTCTGGTCATCAGGATCTCTAAGCAGGGAAAAGTCATATATAGGTGCTTGGATAAACCATCATAATTTACTTTTCAAGGGGTATTCCTGTTAAGTTCTCTGGCCTGACTCTGTTGCTATCTCTCTGGA
The DNA here is from genome assembly GCA_021461705.1 of Cryptotis parvus. Lineage (NCBI taxonomy): Eukaryota > Metazoa > Chordata > Mammalia > Eulipotyphla > Soricidae > Cryptotis > Cryptotis parvus. The sequence continues at coordinate 47,065 of JAJIBD010008944.1, forward strand.
GCATAATTCCAAAAGTAGAACCAATGACCTCAGCATCCCAAGTCTGATAAATAATTCCCTCTCTCTGAGAGCCTCAATGACAGAAAAATCTGTCTGTCCAAGGACATTTCCCAAGTGGGACAGACTATTTAAATTTCTTACCATATTGCAGCTGGCACACGCCACGTTGATTTTCCCCTCTCCTCATAATCATAATGGGATCTCAGCAATAAAGATGGATTTGTTCATTTCCATCCCCTTCTCTCTTTCTTTTTTAATCACTAGCAAGTATAAATTAATTTCAATTTAAAGAGCTTTCAGCAAGATTCCATCATTGTCTAGGGTAGAAAAGGTCAAAAAACAGGAGTTTCTGAAAATATTCATCAGCTGTTTTCCAGGAATAAAATTTAGTTATTGACACTTAATTATTCTATTTTGTCCATATTTTTTCCTATGTTGGAATCATGAGAAAGAGATGGTGCTGGGTGCAAGGGAAGAGAGGGAGTGTGAGTGAGAGAGAAAAAGGGAGAAAGGCAAATTTTTTATCACCCACTTTTTTTATCACCCATTTGATGAGTATATGGAGTATTACATTTTCTCTGGAATCTTTAATAAAATAGACAGGACTTTTAATATTTTGATCATTTTTCCATATTTCTTAAGGAAAGAGTAAAAAATTAGGTCACTTGGGATGTGAAGTGATCAAGTGATCTGTGTTTAAATCCCACTTCCACTACACCTAAGCTAGAATATCTGGCAAAAGGGGTATTAATGTCTTACATGTACCTGTTAAAGTGTAGTCATCACATCCATCTTGCAGAATCATCCTTTGGAAATGATGAAAGATGAAAAATTGTTAGTTACTGGACAAGGAATGTTATAGGTACCACACAAAGTATTACCACAGTTATTTCTATTTCTCCTGTAGGTCTGGCACTTGAGTATTTCCTGTGAGTCAGGAATTATGATAAAGGCAAAGAATTGTGTAAACATGATTGCACTAAGGAGTGCTTTTTTTTCCCAACATACAAGAAATTCTCAGAAATATGGTGTAGACAGATTTTTTCCAGTGACCTATAACTATAGAAACTCTTGCATAGTTTTCAGTGGAATCTTGGATTGAACTACAGATTGTCTCAGCTCAAGTTTAATCTCCATTTCTGGCATTAACTAATTATCTGGGCTCTTGGGAAGTTAATTATACCCATCAGTCTTAGTTGCCTGAACTTATAATAGGAAAAGTAAGAACTTCTCAGATTTGGTTATTGATGAGGATCAAATGACATTATCAATGCAATCAATAAATCTGTTATATTTAGGAATATGGGTAACATATTTTATAGATTGCATGTTGCAGAAACACTAAAAATAAAATTCATAATACTAATCAAAACATTTGGCATGTTATATGCACTGGGAACTTATTTAAACACTTTATTATGTAGCATAATTTAACCCTTAAATAAACCTCAGGAAAACTTCTGAGTAAACAATTCCTGAAGTCCTATAACCTCCCACGGCTGAAACAAGAAGACCTCCAATACCTGAATAAGCCTATCACCATTGAGGAAATAGAAACAGTAATTAAAAGTCTTCCCAAACACAAAAGCCCAGGTCCAGACGGATTCCCTAGTGAACTCTACCAAACCTTTAAGGAGGACCTACTGCCAGTCCTGTTCAAGCTCTTCCAGGAAATAGAAGAAACAGAAACACTCCCAAACAGCTTCTACGAGGCACAAATCACCCTGATACCCAAAGCAGGGAGAGACAACACAAAGAAAGAAAACTACAGACCAATATCCCTGATGAACACGGATGCTAAGATCTTCAACAAAATACTAGCCAACAGAATCCAAAGACTCATCAAGAAGATTATACATCATGACCAAGTAGGATTCATCCCGGGTATGCAAGGATGGTTCAACATTCGCAAGTCAATCAACATAATACATCATATCAATAAGAGAAAAAATAAAAAACCATATGATCCACAATAGACGCAGAGAAAGCATTTGACAAGATCCAGCACCCGTTCATGATTAAAACCCTCCAGAAAATGGGGAATTGAAGGGACTTTCCTCAAGATAGTTACAGCCATCTACCAAAAGCCCACAGCGAGCATCATTCTCAATGGGGAAAAGTTGAAAGCCTTCCCCTGAGATCAGGGACAAGACAAGGTTGCCCACTCTCACCTCTTTTATTCAATATAGTACTGGAAGTACTTGCCATAGCAATCAGAGAAGAAAAGGACATCAAGGGCATCCAGATAGGCAAGGAAGAAGTCAAGCTATCATTATTTGCAGATGACATGATATTATACCTAGAGAACCCTAAACTCTCTACCAAAAAACTCCTAGAAACAATAGACGCATATAGTAGAGTGGCAGGATACAAAATCAACACGCAAAAGTCGGTGGCTTTCCTATATACAAATAACGAAAGAGAAGAAAGGGATATTAAGGAAACAATTCCATTCACAATTGTGCCACAGAAAATCAAATACCTAGGAATCAACTTACCCAAGTGTGTAAAGGACCTGTACAAAGAAAACTACAAGACACTGCTCCAAGAGATAAAGAGGACACAAGGAAATGGAAACACATTCCCTGCTCATGGATGGGGAGAATCAACATTGTCAAAATGGTAATACTCCCTAGAGCTCTATACAGATTCAATGCAGTCCCTATGAGGATACCCATGACATTCTTCAAAGAAATTGACCAAACAATCCTGAAATTTGTATGGAGCGATAAACCCCAAGGATAGCTAAAGCAATCCTCGGGAAAAAAGAAGATGGGAGGCATCACCTTACCCAACTTCAAACTGTACTACAAGGCAGTAGTAATTAAAACAGCATGGTATTGGAATAAAAACAGACCCGTGGACCTATGGAATAGAATTGAGTATCCTGACACCCAACCTCAAACACATGATCATTTAATCTTTGATAAAGGTGCAACGAGTCTAAAAATGGAGTAAGGAAAGCCTCTTCAATAAGTGGTGTTGGGAAAACTGGGCAGCCACATGTAAAAAAATGAATTTGGACCTGTGTCTAACACCATGCACAAAAATCAGATCAAAGTGGATTAAAGATCTCAATATCAGACTTGAATCCATAAAGTACATTGAAGAAAATATAGGAAAAACCCTCCATGACATTGAAGCTAAAGGCATCTTCAAAGATGAAACATCTCTAACAAAGCAACTAGAAGAAAAGATAAATATATGGGACTACATGAAACTAAAAAGCTTCTGCACCTCAAAAGAAACAGTGACTAAGATACAAAAGCAGTCCACAGAATGGGAAAGAATATTCACCCAATACTCATCTGATAAGGGGTTAATATCCAGGATATATCAGGCACTGGTAGAACTTTACAAGAAGAAAACAAACAACCCCATCAAAAAATGGGGAGAAGAAATGAACAGAAACTTCAGCAAGGAAGAAATTCGAATGGCCAAAAAACATATGAAAAAATGCTCATCATCACTAATCATCAGAGAGATGCAAATCAAAACAACAATGAGATACCACTTTACACCACAGAGACTGGCACATATTCAAAAGAACAAGAACAACAAGTGCTGGCGTGGGTGTGGGGAAAAGGGGACACTCATCCATTGTTGGTGGGAATGCCGGCTGGTACAGCCTTTCTGGAAAACAATATGGACATTCCTCCAAAGACTAGAAATTGAACTCCCATTTGACCCAGCCATACCACTCCTGGGAATCTACTCTGGGACCAAAACGCGCGGAAACACCATCCCTACTTTTATGTTCATAGCAGCATTATTCACAATAGCCAGAATCTGGAAGCAACCCGAGTGCCCGAAAATAGATGACTGGATAAAAAAGCTTTGGTACATCTACACAATGGAATACTATGCAGCTGTTAGGAAAAATGAAGTTATAAAATTTGCCTACAAATGGATGGACATGGAGAAGATTATGTTGAGCGAAATTAGCCAGAAGGAGAGAGACAGTTACAGAATGACTGCATTTATCTGCATAACATAAATATATAGGTACATATTATGATACCAAAATCCAAGGTCAAGTGAAACATACATCAGGAGGTCCTGTCAAAGGTGGAAATTATCACAAACGTGTGGGAGTCAGAGGCTAGGAAAGACAGAAAATGGAACAGTGTGCTAACAATTGTGAGGGTACTAATGCCAACCTAGAACTGAGCATTAAATAGAGGCAAAAGGATACACATGACAACCCTTTAATGTATGTTCTGTAATCCATAGTCTGGAGAGGAAGGAAAAGAGAAAGATAGAGAAATGGAAAGAAATAAAGAACCTGCCATGGAGGAGGGCTGGGGGGGGGGGAGGGAACCGGGGACGTTGGTGGTGGGAGATGGGCACTGGTGGCGGGATGGGTGCTGCTACACTGTATGACCAAAACCCAAATATGAACTTTTTAATTGTATATCTTTGTAATTGTAAAAATAAAAAAAATTTAAAAAAAAGATTATCAAAACTGCTCAATACAACATAACAATCAGTAGTTGAAACTGACTTTAAACCCCAATTTTATGAAGGCAGAGGAGAGAAGAACTAGATTACTTTTTGTCTTACTTTTGTCCTAACAACACACACCTTTGATTCTTGCTCATTATATTTTTTAACAAAGGACAGATGAGAATATTGAGATTATAATCTGTTCCTTTAAATTATTCTATTGACTATTAAACCTTATATTAAACCATCCCAAGGTCCACTGAAGAAAACAAGTGGGAGTGAATGGCTTAAATTCTTTCACTCCAATCTCAACCAGAATAAGCTATTTAAAACTTCAAAGGTTATTTATCGCATGTCTACTATTTAGCACATGATTCTGTGGGATGCCAAGGGTAAAAGATTTTTTTGGCAGGCAGGTAGACCTGTCAGTAATCAAGAGTCACTGCTAGCTCTGCACTCAGGATTTACTCCTGGCAAGCTCTGGGGTCCATATAGGGGGTTTATAGAATGAACCTGGTTGATCCTGTGCAAGGCAAAGGCCCTACCCACTGTACTATCACCCTGGCCTCAAGGATAAAGTTTTAACTGAGGCAGAATTGTGAGTCCTCTCTCTCTCTCTCTCTCTCTCTCTCTCTCTCTCTCTCTCTCTCATTTTTTTTTTGCTTTTTGGGTCACACCCAGCAATGCTCAGGGGTTTCTCCTGGCTCTGCACTCAGGAATCACTCCTGGCGGTGCTCAAGGGACCATATGGGATGCCGGGGATCGAATCCAGGCCGGTATGGGCCAGCCGCATGCAAGGCAAACGCCCTACCGCTGGGCCATCGCTCCAGCCCTGCTCTCTCTCTCTCTCTCAATCTCTCTCTCTCTCTCAAATTTTAAATCATACTTTGGAAAATACACCAACCATCTAATTGTATTATAAAGTAAAAAATGGAGCTGCTTCAGAAGCTGATCTGTTGAGACTGGGGAACCCATCATTAATGGTATTTTATTTTCAGAAAGGACTGAAAATATATACTACTTTGAATATCAGTAGATTAGGAAAATAACTGCACCATTATCAAGCCATGATGGAAAGTTTCCAGCAAAACTCAAATATTTTTGAAGCTCTGGTTTCATTTTCATCTCAATTAAATGTTTTATTTTGCAATTAAAAAGATTCTCTGAAATCCTATTATATGTATTTGCCATACTATGCATTTACAACTTACGCCTTCCTTCCTTCCTTCTTTCTTCCTTCCTTCCTTCCTTCCTTCCTTCCTTTCTTTCTTTCTTTCTTTCTTTCTTTCTTTCTTTTCTCTCCCTTCCTTCCTTCCTTCTTTCTTTCTTTCTTTCTTTCTTTCTTTCTTTCTTTCTTTCTTTCTTTCTTTCTTTCTTTCTTTCTTTCTTTCTTTCTTTCTTTCTTTCTTTCTTTCTTTCTTTCTTTCTTTCTTTCTTTCTTTCTTTCTCTCTCCCTTCCTTCCTTCCCTCCTTCCTTTCTTTCTTTCTTTCTTTCTTTCTTTCTTTCTTTCTTTCTTTCTTTCTTTCTTTCTTTCTTTTCTTTCTTTCTTTCTTTCTTTCTTTCTTTCTTTCTTTCTTTCTTTCTTTCTTTCTTTTCTTTCTTCTTCCTTTCTTCTTTTCTTTCTCTCTCTCTTCTTCTTTCTTCTTTCTTTCTTTCTTTCTTTCTTCCTCTTCTTCTCTCTTTCTTCCTTCTTTCTCTCTCCTTCCTTCCTTCCTTCTTCTTTCTCTCCTTTTCTTTCCTTCCTTCTTTCTTTCTTTCTTTCTTTCTTTCTTTCTTTCTTTCTTTCTTTCTTTCTTTCTTTCTTTCTTTCTTTCTTTTTCTTTCTTTCTTTCTTTCTTTCTTTCCTTTCTTTCTTTCTTTCTTTCTTTCTTTCTTCTTTCTTTCTTTCTTTCTTTCTTTCCTTCTTTCTTTCTTTCTTTCTTTCTTTCTTTCTTTCTTTCTTTCTTTCTTTCTTTCTTTCTTTCTTTCTTCCTTCCTTCCTTCCTTCCTTCCTTCCTTCCTTCCTTCCTTCCTTCCTTCCTTCCTTCCCTTTCTTTCTTTCCTGGGTCACTCCAGGGTCAGGAGTCATTCCTGTCTCTGCACTCAAGAATTATTCCTGGAAGTGCTTGGGGGACCATATGGGATACCGGAGATGGAGCCCGGGTAGGTTGCTTGCAAAGCAAACATCCTACTCATTGTGCTATTGCTCCAGACCCAACACATTTCTATACTTCTTCAGTTATTGGATGATATCTCCCAAATTCAAGAAGAGTCAGCATTTGATGACTTTCAAATCTGTTGTTGGTTTCATCAAACAGTTTCCATATCTTCTCTTATGAAATCTCATGCCATCTGATGCCATATTGTCATTCCATTTCTTTTTAATTAATAACTACCAATATATTTCTGGCCAATGTGTTGGTTATTATACTTTTACTTTACGGAATTTAAATTCTAAAGTAAATATTATGAATTAGTAGAGTGATAGGAATCGAGCAGAGAGAGAGAGAGGAAAGAAAAGCAGACAGTTTAGTGCTAAGAAATCAAAGTAAATATACATATATGCATGTACACATATAGTCAGAAAATTTAGGTATGAACAGAGTCATCTGTGCAAACTCTGTTGTAGAGCTTTATGGGGAGTGGGGCTGTGAAACAGAGCACTGTAGACAGGGAAACTAAATGGAATGGAGGTTCTGATGCAAATGTTTGGGAACTTACATATAACTTATTAATATATAAAAAAACTTTCAATTAGTTATGTGAGTAAATCATAAGTGATACTTATTTTTAAAATACTTATGGATAACTCCTTGATAAATGTATCTTAATTCGTGAATATAATCATCTGTAATCATATAATCAACCCCATCAAAGTCTTTCGATGCCTCTGTTTTTTGCTTGCTTTTTTTGTTCCTATTTTTACAAAATTGGGGATGAATGATGACATAAAAAGCTGTAAAAAGGGAATTTTAAGGAGCTGGTGATGCATGCACTTTGTATGTAGGAGACTTGGTTTCAACCCAGTTTTAAATAGCTCCCCCAAATTCTGCTGGGTGTGCTACCCTCCTTCTTGCCTTCCCCAAACATATTGAAGAAAAAAACCAGGAGTTTTAGATATTTTACCGTGAGAAGCAAGGGCTGGAGTGATGGCACAAGAGATACAGCACCTGCCTTGTATGCAGGGCACCCAGGTTCGATCTCCAGCACCTCATATGATCTTCCAGCTCCTACCAGGAACGATCCCATTGTGCAGGCCCAGGAGTATGCTCAGGAGTGAACACCATCGATTATGACTGCAAATCCAAATAAATAAATAGAAAAATAAGACAAAACTGGGCTAGAAAGAATATAACATGTCATGTATTTGCCTTGCATGAAGCCACCCAGACTTCTATCCTTGGCACCACATATGTTCCCCTAAAACCTTCCAGGAGCAACTACTGGGCATACAGCTAGGGAAAAGTTTTGAGTACACTTGGGGTGGCCAAAAGCAAAAATCGAAAGAACAAAAAGACAAAAAAAAAATTTGAATCTTTTTCTTTGTCCAAGTAGAATAATGTAATTCTACTCAGTGTTTAATCAGAATAGTTTTTGAATCTCTCTCTCTCTTTTTTTTTTTGTTTTTGCTTTTTGGGTCACACCCGGCAATGCTCAGGGGTTTCTCCCTGGCTCCGCACTCAGTAATTACTGCTGGCAGTGCTCGGGGGACCATATGGGATGCCGGGGATCGAACCTGGGCCGGCATAGGCTAGGCCGGCAGCGTGCAAGGCAAACGCCCTACCCGCTGAGCTATCGCTCCGCCCCAGTTTTTGAATCTCTATATAAGAATATCCTCCAGATGAATCATTTTTTTTACCATGATTAACATTTAAAATATTTAATGAAAATACTTTTATATAAATTTGCATCACCAATATAAATGACAATTTAAAATGGTATTAAGATATTTAAAAAATGGAGAGAACTACAGCAAGGGAAAAATGAAAAATATTTGCACGAGAAAAGCAGTACTTATCCTCCTACTCTGAAATCTGAATCGATGACATGATTTCATAGGAAATAGCGATCATGTTGGTTTTTCTTTAACTTTTACTAAATAACTTGTTTTTTATTTTACAATTTGATTTGATGACAGACATATAAAATGGCTAATATTTTAAGATGTATATGCCTAGATTATGTTTCAGTAGACTTATATAATGAAAGTAATTGAAACCCTAAAGAATTGTCCACAAAAACTATATTTTAATCTTTGAGAACTTTATATTACTTTGCAGTTAATTAAAAAAGCAACTACAATAAACTTTGCTTTTGTTGTAAAGAAGACAAAGATAGATATACTTTCAAATAAATGTTTCAATCTTCTATAGATAGCTCGGTAGACTGAATAAATCCTTTGCATGCATGAGAACTGGGCTAAATCCCTGGCACTGCATGGTCCTCTTAACACCACCAGGCACAATCCTTGAACACGGAGTTGAATTCATTGGCACTAATAGGCATGACTCCAAAGAAACAAATAAAAATAATAATAATGAAATAACCATTTTTATCTAACATGATTAGGACTGAATTATGCTGTGCTAAAGCACACAGAGACCACACAGAAATAGTGGTGCTATCTGAGACATATAATACAGATCCTGAATCAGGACAGTAGCAGTTGAAATGGAGAAGGAGACAGATTTTAGAGACATTTTGGTGCAATAATAAACTCTTGTTACTGGTAATGAGATGATCATTTAGCAGCAGAAAAAGATGTACCCTTGTGCCAAATGCTTCTAGGGTCTGTAGAATTCAGGCCAGAAATTAGTAAAGGAGCATTTTGTCAAGCTCATTGCCTTGTAATAGTTGTCCTCAATGGGTATTTGTTGATTTGATTTGATTACTTTGTGTTGAGTACAACCCAATTAGATCCAAGTCATATCTTCATAGAGAGGCCAATCTATGTAGACAAAACAATGCAGAAAAATTTCCAAATATCTCAGCTTCATAATTTAGAGCAAGATATCTACAACAGAAGATGGTATTTAGGAAGGAAATAGGAAGAATCGTGGATGATGAAAAAGCATGCAGCCACAATTTTATTTTTCTTAATGTTATCAGGTCAGAGAACTACAGAGGAAGATCAATCACCAAAGGGAGAGCCTGTTCCCATTACAGAAATATGAATGAATAAATGCCAATTCCTGTTCATTAAAATTCTATGGAGATAAAGAGTAGAATTTTGAACATAATTAGCCAATTTTTCTATTTGTAAAATTCAGCTTAACATAAAGAATGGCCTTGTTATCAATGCATGTGGTCATTATCTACAAATGAAAAAATTCACTCATCACCATGAAAGAGAATTTTTATATCATTTACTTTGAAGTATTAGAAAAAATAAATATACCAATTGAAGGGAAGATGCTATTTCTCTATTTCCTGCTCCCTGATTTTTGCTTCGTATACAGTATAATCAGATATACCATTGGATCCAATTTGCAAACAGAATGACAAGAGTGTAGAGATCCCCACCATGTTAACTTCTTATCATGCTGTCCTTATTAGCAGGTCTCTGGGACAGGATGACCCCAGAATGAAGAGGTGATGCCTCATTAATTTCAATATAATCTTAAATTTGTAAAATGTCATGTACTTTTCCAGCCATAGCTTTATTATGCCATGTATTATAATCAACTCTTGCAAGTGAAGGGAAACATTGCTAATTCTGGGAGAGTTCACTTATTGATGCTTTGTTCTTATTCTTCTCCTGGCCATGGGTGACTCAAATCTCCAGAGGGGACTCCTCCTTACTCTTTAAACTTACATGTCAGAATGATGTATTTTATCTGAAGCAACCATTGAGGTGCATTTGTGTTAATCATAACTTTCTAGGCACTTTCAAATTCACAAGTGATTACAGACTCTAAGTTATTGTTATTATTATTAATGTTGGTTGATAAGAAATTCAAGGCAGTGCATGTGCCTTGTCACTTTTAATTCTTTTACTGGACTCTTCTAGGTCACTGAACAAAGTCAAGCTCAACAAGTCTCAAGCTAATAGAGGTCTTTTGTATACCCTTTGCTTCTAATGAGTCTTTCAGAAATTCTACCACAAATAACGTTTCTGTGACTTATTTCAACTTTATAATTAGATTCATGTCTCTCAAAAGCTGTGTGATAACAGCCCAAAGAACATAGCTCATGAATGATATAATAAAGTACTGATTCCACCTACTATATCCCAACATGCCAGGACCTATTCCTTTCCTCCATTTTTTGCAATGTGGAAATGTGTCTATCAAATACAAAACACACTTGACCTATGTGTTCCTTTTAATCAATTCCCTTGCAATTCTGTTATTTGGAAATTTCAAATTATCATACTTTCTTCTTGGAAAGATAGTATAAAGTATGTGAAGTATGTTTAGAATCAGGCTTAAGAAACATAGTGCTAATTTACACTTCATTATTTTTCCTAAAAATGCTGAAACAAAAAACTTTTTTAAAAGCTTATTTTAAATTAGATATCATTTCTTTCCCTACATGATGTTCAGGATCCACATTTTAAAAGGTTACAGCAGGTTCTCAACAATTAATTTACATAGTCTTTGAAACTGCACAAGTCAAATGTAAGACAAATGTAAGTGTAGGTCGAATGTTAAGTGTAAGGCAAATGCAAGATAAGTCTCTTTGAAAAATGGAGAATACCCAATGTATCATAAAGATTCTTTTTAGAATCAACTATTTAAAGGTCATAAAATAGTTATGGGGTAGTCAACAGATAATATGACATAATAAGCTTATTGTGTAGTCTTCAGACTTCTATTAGTTGCCCAAATAAACTCTTGTTCCATTCGTTTAATCTCTTTCTTCCTCCACTTTTGTATCTGTCCCTATATACATTTCTTTTTTTTTCTTTTTTTCTTTTTTTTTTCTTTTTTGGGTCACACCCGACGATGCTCAGGGGTTACTCCTGGCTCTGCACTCAGGAATCACTCCCGCGGTGCTTGGGAGACCATATGGGTTGCGGGAATCGAACCTGGGCCGGCACAGGCTGGCCGCTGCAAGGCAAACGCCCTACCCGCTGGGCTATCACTCTGGCCCCCCCTATACATTTCTGATAAGGGTGATGGCATCAAAGATAGAGTGAGGCTTGTCACTGAGTGTTTAAGAAATTTTGTAAGTCTTTAGTTCTATTTCCCATCTCTGATAGTTCCCTCCCACTCATAGTAAGCTCTGCTAGAATTTTATTAATTCTAATACCCAGATGGTTAGATTTTGTCACATTTACTAGAATCATTGTAACACAAGATCTTCAATATACGTACTTCTAAAATGACCAAAATGGCCTGAAAGGTGGTACAGTGGATAGGATATTTGCTTTGTATGCAGCCAAGCTGGTTTTGATCAGTGGCATTCATGTGTTCCCGAGCACTGCTAGGAGTGATTCCTGAGTGCAGAGCAAGGAGTAAGTCCCAAGCATTATTGGATAAGACTCCGTCAAATCAATCAGTCAATCAATCAATCAATCAAGAAATCAAAAGTGACCAAACAGACATTTGAAGTTTGCAGAGTACTAAGTAGGAGACAATGAGTTATACATTCCAAAATTACATACTGCTCACGTTCCCCATGAATAATTTCCATGGGTTCTTCTTTCTTCTATATGTTAGCCTACCAAGATAATATTTTTTAAATGTAGTAATTTATATAGTATATCTATATAAATTACTATATAAATACTATATAGTAATTTATATAGTATATCTTCTTTTTTTGTTTTAATAATGTTCACAACCAGTGCTATTTTGATCTGTACGGATCAAACTCAGGGTCTTGGGACCTGCTCGACAGGAGCTCAATTACTTGAGTCATCTTCCCAGCCCCTTGTCATGTGGCTTTATCAGTTCTTAGAAATGCTAATTCTGGACTGTTTACAGGCTTTTCCTTAATTTCCTAATATTTGAAACTCATCAATAAATTCTTAGAATGAGTATTTCATTTATAACAGCTATAATATGTGCATATAACATCTAGCTTCATAGGTTCATGCAACTCCTACCATTTAATTTTCTCAGAATCCTCAGTAAAGTTTAGAGGAAAGAGGACTGAATCTTGCTCTAGTATTTGGAAACCATGAATTTCCAGGGACACTCGAAGTGATTTCATCTGAGAACCAGTGATTTGTCAATATTTGCTTTTCTTAACTTTATCTCTGTCATCATGTCAAATTTAGTCCATCCCATAATTTAAAATAAGAAGATACTAGTTTATTCTGTGAAACGTAAAATGGATACCTTATGTTAAAAAGAAAAGATCTCTCTGATTATTTCTCCTGTAATCAATAACAAAATAACTGATAAACGCACGTGTCTAATGAATTCTCAAGATGAGGAAAGTCAGTAGTTTGTAGTCCCCTCATTTCTTTTGCAGATGTATGGTTAATACCAAGAGTAAATTATCTTTCAAGGAAATATATCCAAGTTGGGAATAGAGAATAATTTCCCACAAACCACATAAAATCCAATTCTATTTGTCATTCCCAAATTATGGTGCACTACTCACTAATGAGCTTTTGGTGGGTGGTGATCACAATTAATAACCCATGCCCATTAAGTACTTCAAGGTGAACTGTGGACATTTTTTTAATTTAACAAGATTATTTATACATTTCTCTTCTACAAAAATAGCGATAACATTTGTTTTTAATAATTAAAATTAGTATTTAACTAAAATTTACTAAGGATTCTAGTTTAATGCTCAGTTAGTGTCTGGATCATGCAACCCTTAGTAAATCTGGATGTTTCATATAAACAAATAAAAACCTTAATAAATGCAGTTTTTAGAACACTGTGGCTTTGATATTAGCTTAAGTCAGCTGTAGTTTTAAGCTGATGTTACATTTTCCTTTAAATTTGGAACATTTCTAGTTTAGCCTAAAGATGATAAAAACAACTTATATTTGACTTGATAACTTATCCATATATGAAGTATTGGGACCACCACTATACTTATATCATATTATATAAATTCATGTATTAACTACGGTTTAAATTAAGTTTACATATTCATTGTTTGAAAAAATTGTTCATCATTATTTTTCTTGTTTTTAACTCTTTGATCCCATATTAACTTTCCATGTGACTGACTTTCTTGTTGGTTCCCTGGAGTTGTTTTTTCTAAGCAAAGGGATAAAGACAGTAATTTTACCACAATCAAGATACTTGATTCATCAGAAATTCATCGCTGAAAAACACACCACTTCCATGGAGTAGATATACTATTTATATCTTGCTGCCTACTTAGTATTTATAAAAGTAATTATCCAATAGCAGATTTTCATTAAAATTTTATTTGATGGATAAATAAATATAAATAAAATTTGAAAAGTTATAGATAAAAATTTAAGGTCTATTTAAATATTTAAATATAATATCTGTTTATTATTATATAACTTTCACTTGAAAATTCTCCCAGTTCTTACAAACACCTTATGTCATCAGCAAATTAGCTAGTGTTATGATTAGGTCTCTCTGGCTCTCTTCGTCACAGTGTTTTGATTTCAGAAGTAAAATCTGCTCCTAGTCAATTTCTTCTAAAAACCTATACACGCCACCTCCCCACCCCCCCCCCCCCATCCCTCTCTCTTCCCCCCCCACCCCCCCGAAGTGATGATTAGGTACATTTATAGATGATGAAAATAAGAGTTGAAAATATATTCCCAGGGTAATGAGTACACTTAGTGATGGGACTGAGACTCTGAATCTTATTCACCTGGTATTCTGATGGCTCTTTTCATGAACTTTCTCTAAGTTCACAGATTTTGTGTTTTATGGAGAACCCAAGACGGTCTTTCTGTACTCTGTTGGCTACAGTTCCCTCTCTTTACTACCCCCCCAGAGACATTCTGGGCCACTGCTAAGCTTCCTCCAACCAGAGCATCCTTAAGTGCTGAAAAACAAGGCACTGCTGAACCTACTGATCAGCCAGTTGGCATTTTTTCAAATGAGCCACTGAATGGCAAATGCACAGATAACACTGGGATAAAATGAGCTCCTCTTATTGATTTTCCAAACCAATATGGCACGGGTGCTCCCTCTTTGTGCCATCTCCTCCCCTCTGCCTGGAGGCATTCTTTGCCCGTCCATCATTTTAATTAGACATTACACCTGGCACAAATGCTGAGTTGATTAACCTTAAAGGAGCTGAATAGGTTCTCTGATCGTTAACACAGGGCCCCTGACATATTATAACTCATGTTAACATGTGCTGTTGTACAAACTCACAGCATCTTCAGCCCACTTTCTAAAGCCGCTGTGTGGGTTAATAGCATCTACAGAGAGTCCTTCTCAAAGCATGATCACATAATAACACCATGGAAAGCAAGATTTAAAAGATAGATGGGTATGGACTCTACAGACACCACTTTTAATGTATATATAAATGTACCCTCTGTGCCAAGGGGGCATCTAAAGTATGGGCCTTTGTGTTGCAGCGTTGTAAAGGAGGGAATACTTCTTTTGGAGTGGGGAAACATGGGGTTTGGTTCTGTGCTGACTGTGGTCTTTGAATAGTCTCTTAATTTCTCTTTAGCACCTCATCTGGAAATGGAGTTTGAAAAGAAAGTGATGTTTCCCTTGGATTACTTATAACTGAAGCCTTTAGCATGCCCCTTGCCTTGATTTAGGATGAAGAGATAAGGTAAAGAGATCAGTAGCAAATCCATATTCTTTAATCCTGGTAAGAAGTTTCTGCCTCAAATCATTTCCTCTTTACTGGTGAAAAGTTAGGATACCAAAAAGATGTCTAAGGCATCCTCCTTTGTCTCTGCTACCCTCTACTAGATAAACCACACCAACTGCCTCTTTTGTAATATGCCAATGGGTTCTAAAGAGCTCAGGCTCTGTGGGACTAGAAACGTTGCTAATGAAGGCAGCACCCGAACCTAGACTCCTGCAATGTCAAGAAAGATACCCAAAAAAAGGGAATATACTCATTCGAAAGTAGAATATTTTCTTTCTTTGTTGATTTTGGTGAGGGCTCCCAAACAGTGCCCAGGAGGACCAGTAACGTTGAAAGCAATTCGCGACCAAACAGAATTGAGAATGTTCTGTTGTTTAGGCCCTACAGCTCCAGGGAATTTCCAGGAAAACTCAATGGTACTGGGGCTACCTTCAATAATTCTTGGGGGTCTCCAGAGCTAAACCCAGTGATGCCAGAGCAATCCTATGGTTGCAGTCATCAAACCAGGGTTGAGTGTATACCAAGTATGATTCTTAGCTGTTTTGCAGTCTCCTGATCCCAAAGGGAATTCCTAAGATTCTTTTCCTCTCTTATTAAAGATCTCTACTTCTAGGAAAAGCTCATTTCCTAAAGTAGTTCTTGGATCAAAGTTATAGATCCATTTGGTTTGCTCAGAGAATCAAAGTAGACCACAAATGAAATTCTGATATTTATGATAGCAGTTGCTAGGGTTAACTGATTTTTTTTTGGTATCTCAAGTTTAAAAACAATAGCCCATACACAATAAGAAGAGCAAGTGTTAATTGAATAGCCTACAGTAATGAGAAATTTAGCAAAAGCATAGACTGATAAAAAAAATTGTATCTGAATATTTTTACTTCTCAAATAACATTATTTTATTGGCAATATTCCAATTTGCCTCTGTCCAAATATTCAGAACTATTTTGGAAATCACATCTATAAAAGGCAGTCTATATCACTGGTTGAGCCAATGAATTGGCTTTTGATCTGTTTTTTTGTGTGGTGTGCCCTATTTTTTTTTTCTTATTTTGTTTAGAAGCTGTGTGAATTTTGTTAGGCAAATTTGAAGACAAATATGTCTTCTCTGAGCTTTATTTTCTTCCTTATTGAGTTGTGAGACTAAAATGAATTATTATGTAAACAGTCCCTGACATAGTCTTACACAATGATTATTAATTAATAATACTTTTTGTTTGTTTTAGCACACATAGTAAAAAGAGAAAAAAGAGAATTCTTTGAATTCCTGTCATTCAGTGCTGTATATAAGTAGAGGACAGGTAAAGGTTAAATTCCTTCACTTTTCCTTAAAATTTATCCTTGGAAGTTCCTGGAAATGAGAATTTGTGTTCTGACAGAATGGTCTTATTTCTTATATTCTTGTCTAGAATCAAAGGCAGAGCCCTGAAGACAGGCCTATGAGTACCTCTTTTCATCTGCTGAAACCTAAGGAGTTCAAAGCTGGCCCACTTAAACAAATCCCTGACCTCTAATCCTTGTCCATTTCTGAAGAAAGGTCAAACCTTTCTCTGGCTTGTGGCTCACGGCCAATAAGGAAACATCCTATCTTGCAATGAGAGTCATATCATACATTGGTACCTACACTCCGATGAATTAATAGACTTTCTTCTCCAAGAGAATAGGAACTAGGTTTTCTTAAAGAGCTTTTGCCCTACTATCAGTCATGTTAAGGGAGTTCATTTATCCTCACTCATCACAGAACATAATCAGGACCACAGCTACAGTGTCACCAACTCAGGTTGCTGCTTTTTTCACCAACTCTGACCCTCTCAGGGAGTGTTCTGTTATAGTAAAGTCTGTCACAAGATTTACCAGTTATCTTTGCTAAAATGGCTACTTCCTGCATCTCGTATTTGACTTTGAGTTGAAAGTTCACTTCTATGTTATGCTTTGCCCTTTCAGCACCAAACACATTGTTTATTACTGAGAGACTTTCAAGAATTGACTTTTTAAAGTGTTTTTAATGACTAATGAAATAAATGGCAAACATTAGCCAAGTGGCACAAATGCTGGCTGAGGTTGACTGAGAATGTGGAAAGATAGGTCTACAGCTGAATCTCAGAAGAAAACTATGCTCATGAGAAATGAACTAGTTCCAGAGGCCCCATTCACTCTCAATGGAACAAACAATCTCTGATTGCAGCAGTTATGTGTACCTAGGTCGAGATGTCTACATGATGAACGGCCTAAATTCTGAGCTGAGCAGGAGGAAGCGGCATGGAATGCCTTCAAAAGCATAGCTCTGTCTCCAGGCACATCTCTTCAACTCCACCGTTCTCCCTGCATTAACATATGCCTCAGAGACCTGGACCCTATGAAAGCAGGATGAAATGCTATTCGGGTCTCCCAAAGAGGAATAGAAAGAGCTATGCTTGGGATATCACGCCTCTCTCAAGTGAAAGAAGGAATCCGGAGCTCTGGCCTCCACCTCTGTTTTAGAGTCAGGGACGCTGTCTCATTTGCCAAGGCATCGGAAATCAGATGGGCTGGACATGTAATGCGATTTGGAGACGACCGCTGGAATAGAGCCGTTACCGATTGGATCCCACAAGATGTCAAAAGATCACATGGCCACCCACCTACAAGATGGTCAGACTTCTTTGTCTCGATCCTGAACAAACAGTTTGAGGCTATTTGTATTCCTGAAGCAACCAGATGCCATTGGGCTACATTGGCACGTGATAGGGTCAAATGGACATATTAGTGGCACCCGCTCTAGCAAATCGATGAATAACGGGATGTCAAGTGATCAAGTGATCAAGTGAATGAAATGAATGAACAAATAGGATGGTACTTTGAAAAATATATCCCTTTCCATGGAAGAAATTCGTTCATTCACTCAGAGGTTTGAAGTTGTAAAATCTCTCCACGTTACAGCTTTTATTATCTGCCAAATGAGGACATACATACCAACACCACCAAACTACTCTAGTTACTAAGATGGCATCTGACATATCTCATTCTGTCTAGCTCTCTGATGCAAAAGATTTATTACCGTCTCTAGCTGGAGACAGAAAAAAAAGTTGACTTGTCTTATTATGAGACGAAGTAAAGAATCTAATTTCAAAGAGGCTTGAATAGGGCCAGAGTGATAGCACAGCAGGTAGGGCGTTTGCCTTGCACGCGGCTGACCTGGGTTCGATCCCCAGCATCTCATATGGTCCCCTGAGCACTGCCAGGAGTAATTCCTGAGCAAAGAGCCAGGAGTAACTCCCTGAGCATTGCTGTGTGTGACCCAAAAAGCAAAAAACAGAAGCTTGAATATAGGGAAAGCCATTTTGCCATTTGCAGCATATTTGTTAGAGTCTGACAAATAAAGTTCTCCTCACCTTTTTAAAACAAAACTCTGCCTTCAAAGACCTTCCTGATGCACTACATCTGAGAACCTGAGAAGAGCATTATTGTGAATACACACACACACACATATATATATATATATATATATATATATATATATTTGTATATAATATTTGATGAGTAGGTGAATAAATGTGCAGATACATCAATGGCTTCTTGTGGGAGCTTATTTTTACTATCATTGTACCTATTACCCTCCACATAATAATCTTTTTCTGGTAATGGAGGGACTTTGATGGAAAAGGAAAAATCTTTTTTTTTATCTTGTAAATAGAACTATGTGCAGACTAATCTGTAGATAATTGTGTCAAAAAATCTAGTCTACATTAAATTTTCCTTCTTTTCTGTTTCAAAATGACCTGAAGAAGTGGGTAGAGATTATTATGCTGGCAAACTAGATTACTTTTGTGATTCAGAACAAAAGTATACAGTACTCTGGCAGATAATTAATCATAACAAAATTTTCTCAGTGAGTCTCCACTTAAATCAAATAAAATATTTGTTTTTATGGGAGTATGTGTAGATATAATCATTCTTGCAACTGAAAGAGATCTAGGGAGAGAGCCAGTACCAGCAATGATATGAAAGAGCTGATGTATCTTTCTGTGTCACCAGAGACTGAGGAAAAATAAATAAATAAAGGCACACAGACATGAATTGCAGTGGCTGAGTGTTACCTAATCAATTTGCCACTGGGTGGATGATGGAATTCAGTAGGCTGTGCCAAAGAATGGATAGAAATAAATGCTTCCATTTCAGATGAAGAAATTATTGAGATATATAAAATCTGACGACTCAGTCAACAATTTGAAACATCGAATTTTCCAGTAGTTTGATGTTTGTAATATGTGTAGTACTTACATATACACAAATACATTTTTTGAGATGTATATTTACATTCTGTTTAATCAGGTTCCACTTTTAGCATTTGCCCCATATGTAAAAATGCTTAAAACACACTTGTTCATGAGTATGAAGAAGTTGTAGTATGAGAATTGCAAGTGGGCAAATGCAAAAAAGAATTGGTTGAAAAGTCTTAGACAAGAAGATAGAAGGATTTTTATATCAATGACATAAGAAAAATAACTTATGTATTTGTTTATGATTCAACTTATTCTTTAAAGAAAAGCACCAATATATTCTAATATAAGCAAATACCATGCATGTTGATACAATTCTAGAGTTGAAATTTTTTAGCACAGCTCTAATATTAAAATATCTATGCTTAAAAATCAATTTTTCATGTGAAAATTTTTATATCTCAATAAAGGGTTGTTAAGTCTGGTGAAGGACTTACTAAACTGAATGTTCCTAGTTGAGCTCTGTGTTATTAATGTTTTTGAGTTTAGTTAGCTTCTTTATTATTTTCCCATGTAATTTGCTGTGCTCCTGCTGGAATATAGGTATTGAGAAATTTGATGGTTTATGTGGGCCTGTGGTTCAGAGACTTCAGGACCTTTTGTCTGGCCATGAGTTGACATGGCTGTGTCTGGGGAGGTGAGTGTGGCTGGGGCTTACAGATCTAGGGGAGGTGAGAGTCCCTGTGCGGCTCTTTGAAGGCTCCAGAGTTCTCAGCCTCTACACTGGGGTACCTGGAGTAGTTTGCAATTTGGTGTCTCTGAAAAGAGTATTAGTGAAATGGTAAAGTTGAGGCACTGGCACGGCTGTAGTGTGGGGTGTGGGTGTGGCTGCCTGGCTCAGCGGGTGCGGACACTGCTCCCCTCCTGAGGGCTCCTCAGACAGAATTTTCAGTCAGGGGAAACTGTGTGTCCATGAGTTTTAGCTGCTTGCCTTGTAACTCCTCAGAGATTTGGTTGTAAATCGGTACAGTGGAAGAGTGGGTGAATTGTTCCTACTGTGGGTGAATTGTTCCGGGACAGTTGTGGGAGTTGGGTTAAAATAACTTATTTAATGTTTATTCGTCATGTGCTGCAAATGTTCAACATCAAACACACTAATAAACTTCCGTTTATGTTTTTCCGACTTGAAGAGTTTGCTATCATGACCACTATTGTGTAACAGGCAATCACAATCATAGACTTCTGAAGTAACAGTGCTACAGGAGTTGTTCCCCAATTTACTGTGCCAATTACAGTAATCATCATGATAATGAAAGTCATCGCACCAGAAACTGTCAGTTCTTTTCATAAATGTGATTGGGCTTTAATGTTCACTACTGGGATAGGTTAAAATTAATATACCCACAATATAAAGCAAATATACCTACGTGGTGGGTGGCCACGTGATCACTTGAAATCCCGTTATTCATCCATTTGCTCGAGCAGGTGCCGGTAATATTTCCATTTGACCCTATAACGTGCCAGTGTAGCCCAATGGGATCTGCTTGCTTCAGGAATATGAAGAGCCTCAAACCATTTCTTCAGGGTCTTGACAAGGAAGTCTGACCATCTTGTAGGTGGGCGGCCACGTGATCTTTTGACATCTCATGGAATCCAGTCAGTAATGGTTCTAGTCCAGCGGTCGTCTCCAAATCACATTACATGTCCAGCCCATCTGATTGTCGATGCCTTGGCAAATGAGACAGCGTCCCTGACTCTGGAACAGCGACGGAGGTCGGAGCTCCAGATTCCTTCTTTCACTTGAGTGAGGCATGACATTCCAAGCATAGCTCTTTCGATTCCTCTTTGGGAGACCCGAAAGACATTATTAATAAAAATTATGGGTCAAGGCATTAGAATACCTATCCTTTAAAGGAGTGTTTTATTCCTAGTATTTTTCCTACTAGTTCAATGCAGTGAAAAGTCATTTAAGTAATATTTTATTTGTAGATATGTTGAACTTCCTGTTCTCATCTCTTTATCTTACCTTCAATTAACTCTCTGTTGTTACCCTGGTCTTTCAAAGTTGTCTATCTTGCCATTGATTTTATTTCTGGTCACAAATATTCAATTACTTCCTATTAAGTTTTTTAGAGTTAAATAGCTCAATGTTCTTAGCAGGACTTATACCTCTTAGTTATATTATATTTCTAAACCAATCATAATATTTCTCAATTCCTTAATTTTGGAAGTTTTATTGTTATCTTATCCACTGGGAAAATGTTAAATATTTTTTCAGCATTTTTCCTGGAAAACTATTTTCAAGCACTCATTCATTAAGTTAATCAATTGTTCATCATTTATCTCTTCATTTATTAAGTGAATGTATATTGGATATAAACTTCTGTACCAGGCACATATTTATACTGTAAAAGCACTACCGGAGATGTAGAGAGAAGTGGAGATACTTGGCTATTGTAGATCTCTACTCTCCAGCCATTCTTCATTCCTGATAAATTCAGTGACTGCAATTTCAATACCTTTCACTCCCTTCTTTGAGTACCATACACCTAATGATGATTAATGCATTTTACCAAACAACATGTTAATATACTGATTTTAAGCTGTCAGTCATTCAAAAGGTGTGATTGTGTCCAATTCATCAGTTAAGTATCTTCACTGCAGGCACTGAGTCTTAAATGTCCTCAAAATTGTATAAATGTCCTTGAAATTCACACATTGTGAAGTTGACTCTTCCTTCATAGGTTCATACCAGGTATCTGAGTTTTAACTAGGAGCAGGCCAGCAGGCCAAGGTCAAATTCTGGTTTATCCATGTATTAGCTGTATGGTCCTTGCTATGTTATTAAACCAAAGTAAGTCCTACTATCTTTTATTTAACTTATTTATTCTTTTTGGGGGTAAGGACCACACCCAGCAGCTAACAGGACTTCTGGCTTTGTGCTCAGGAATCACTCAGGTGGTGCTTAGGGAATCATACATGGTGCCACAATTGAACAAGGATTGGCCATATATAGAGAGTGCTGTAACCCTTGTACTTTTTCTCTAGCGTAAGTCCTAGTAGCTTTTAATATAAGCAGAAGAAATAGCAAGTCATCACTATCACTATCTTCCCATTCATCGTCAATTTGCTTGAGCGGGCACCAGTAACATCTCCATATGTCCTGTCTCATGCAAGTGGAGCCCAAGGGCACCTGCTTGCTCCAGGAACATAAAGAGCCTCAAACCATTCCATCAGGTCATGGGAATGAGGTCTATAATTGTTACTGGTATTTGGCATATCAAATACGACACGGGTAGCTTGCCAGGCTCTGCCGTGCGTAGCATACTCTTGTAGTCATCTCTAATCCAGCTGATCTGCTGGACGGAGTTCTGATGAGGGGGGAAGTCTGGATGTGGAAAAATGGAGGCCCTCATGGAGTGGGGGATTGTCTGGCTTATTGTGAGGCCCTGCTGGGGTGGAGGACCAGGGCTAGAACCTGCCATCCCTCCCGGGTGCCTCATGAGCGGCTGGGCACAGTGAGAGCGAGTAGCAGCTCTGCCCCATGTCTGTGAGTTGCTTCTTGGCCTTTTTGCAAGTCATCATGCAAGCTAAATCAATCCTTTCGCAAAAGAATCTTATTAGTACACATATTATATACTTTACATTAAATAATGGTATTTCTTGTTATCAAAAACAAATAATTTATGCATTGTTTCAAGACCAATTTAAAATAGGGGTTGCTAAATATTAAACATGTGGCCAAAGGGCTAAAATAATCCATATTTTAGATTTTCACATAAGTAAGCCTCCCTTTCCACATATGTGTTGCCTTTGTTTACCTTAAAATTGAGAATTCTTAGCATATGTAGGTGTCATTATGAACTCCAGCCCTTATCCTACTTCCTTAACCCAATTTTGAGAGGGCATCTTAAATGTCATGAGATAGCAGAATGATGTAAGTAGGTCTCATTAGCAGAAATATCCAATTATGCCTACTCTTCCCCCACATAAAAGCAGCAGTCCCTATTTCATGGGTTATGGAGAGTTTTTAAGAATTAAAATGAATATATTTATGTTTAGGGTCATGGGAGAGTCATTCAATGGCAGATATCAAAAGAAGGGAGATCTGGAAATGCTTTTCTCTAGCAATGTCTTTAGGCCCCTGCTAAATAATGACTTAAGTGTCATTAAAAAGAACAAAGTAGGTGACAATACTCTGTCTTTGCAATCATAGCACTTTCTGTCTCCCTTGTTTAACAGCTCTGTTCGTTTGAAACTGACTGTTAAAAAACAGCAGAAATAGAAGTTAAGTGAATTCCTACAGGGCTGTATTTTTTAGAAGATCCTCACTTGGCAGCAGAGGCCCAGAGGTTGTAGCGTCTCATTAGAAACTAAGAAGATGGTGTTAAGGGAGAAAAGAGACACTGGAGTAGGTGTGGAAAGGAAGGGTTCAGGGTGTATTGATTTCTGCTAAACTCTGGCATTAATCACAGGCTGCTTTATATTTTAAAATCAGGATCTCAACATTTGAGACACACGTTTTTGACTGTAGGAGAAAAAGCAACCTCTTCTTTACACCCACATCCCCTAAGAAATCTACTATAAAATGATCCAGACTGAGAAGAATCAAACAGAAGCACACTATTCAGGAGGCAGCAAATAGAATGAGTGGTGACTAAGTGTGGACAACTCTTTGGAGATGCTGAGACGGTAACCACAGTTGGAAGAACTTTTTATAGCTTTATTGATGATCACCAAGAATTAAATAGCACTTGAATACAATTTATTATTGGTATTGATTTATGAGTTAGCATGTATATTTAGCTCTTTTATATCTGCCAAGTTTGTTCCCATCATCATTTTTAGTGTTTTATGCCTCAAAGACACCACAAGGAAAGTATTCTGGCAGTCAGTGAGAGATGGGAGCCATTTATCACCTTAGAAAGTTGTTTATCAGTAAACTGAGGCATCTGAAGAGTGATTAGAGAAGTCAAAGGGAAATTCCAAATTCAGATAAAGAAAGAAATAGAGCAGGTTAAATGGAAAAAATAAAGGGAAAAAAGTTAGCAGGATTGCTCTCAGCATATAGAAATAGGCCTAAGAAATGTGCCAGGGGTGTGTCATAGTGAATCACATTACAGTTGGAACAAAGAAGAAGCTCAGGAAAGGAATCAGTGAGCAGGGCCCTGGTCAGAAGAACCAAGACATGTACACTCTGCAACTAAGAGTTGCAGAGTTAAGTTTTTAAGGCTATATCACAGACTACTTTATTCTAATGAAAAGATTTCAGTGTCTTTCTTTCTCTATCTATTTTTCTTATAATGGGTCTTATTTAAAATTCTCAAATGAACACTGTTTGCTTAGCCTGCTTTAGATACATATTGGCCATTTATTAAGTGATTTTGGAAACAGTGAATGACCCCAAAAAGTGGAATAGGTTACATGAATGAAATTGTTTTTGTTATGACTTTTTGGTATCTTATGTACCTATTGCTTCACAATAAATAACTCTAAGATATTAATAGACCAAATAACTGACCATTGATACTAATTACTCCTGAATTGTATTAGTTTTTGTTGGTCAGACAAAAAATTGGTTGATATCGGCCAAGCTTGTTTAGGTATCTGGTCAGCTAAGATTTATTGGCCAGAGATTCATATTTGACAATTGCTACTGTAGAATATTAATCTTTTAAGAGGTTAGGTAAGACAGATAAGGGAACAGTGTGCCAATAATTGTCAAAAGTCTATTACCACATAGAACTTAGCATTAAATACAGGCAAAAGATACACATGATAACCTCTAAGTATATGTATTACAATCCACAATATGTAAGAGAATGAAGAGAGAAAGAGAGAGAGAGAGAAGAGAGAGAGAGAGAGAGAGAAGAAATGGAGAACCTGCCACAGAGGTAGGCCAGGGGAATGGGGAGGGAATCGGGGACATTGGTGATGGAAAATGGGCACTGGTGGAGGGATGGGTGCTGGAACACTGTATGGCTGAAATCCAAACATGAACATTTTTGCAATTGTTAAAAACATAAAAAAAATTCTCTTTTTAATTAAAGAGCATAATTTACAAAATAGTTTATGCTGGGGTTCTACGAATACAATGGTCATCTCCACTAATACCTTCCTAATCTGAAATATTGGCACATGACTTATATCTCACAGACTAGTGCAGCTTATTCATAGGAGGGAGGCAAGGGATGAAGAAAAAATATGGAACGTGGAATCTCTTGTACTTAGGCACAGTCCTGGTTACAATATCTTTCTTATTACATTATTGCCCATAGAAAATTATAAAGCTGAGTTCAATTCAAAAGCTTTGTGGAAAGATTGACTTGAAAGAAATTGCTGCCAATAACTGGGCAGTGGGTGGGGGTGAAAAACTATTATTTAAACAATCTAACGCACACAAAAAAGTCAATTTCTTGATTTTTCAAATAGGGGTGTATGAAGATCATATTGGCAAAACATCTATATGCGGTACCAACAGAAAGTTAGCCCAAGGAAAGCTAGGCATCACCTGAATTATAAGAAAGCAGGAAGAATAACTTGATATTAGTACTCCGATATGAACTCTATGATTAAATACAACTTAAGAACAAAAGTGTATGGTCAAATGGAAATGTTACTGGTGTCTGCTTGAGCAAATCAATGAATAACGAAATGTCAAGTGATCAAATGATCAAGTGAAGTAGGGAAAAAAGCTACATGTAGGCATTTATACTTCTATAACTTAAATATATGCTTATCTTACTTTCACGATTACTTACTCTTACCCTCTCTAATTCTCAATTTCCTGGTCTGAAATGCTTATCTTTTTTTCCTTTTTTATTATACCCCTGTGAGATATACAGCTACCAAAGTGTTCATATTTGGGTTTCAGTCATACAGTGTTCCAGCACCCATCCTTCCACCACTGCCCATTTCCCTACACCAATATCCCATGATTCCCCCCACCTGTGTCTATGGCAGGCAATTTTCACTTCTCTTCCTCCCCCTCCCTCCCTCCCTCCCTCTCTCTCTTTCTTCGTTCTTTTTTGTACACTGTGGCTTGCAATACAAATAGTTAGGGTTATCATGTATATCCTTTTTGCCTACTTTCAATGCTCAGTTCTATGTTGATATTATCATTTATAAAAATTATTAGTACACAGATACATAGAGCAAAGCTGTTACCGGCTCTTCCTGTGCTCAGCTGATCATGAGGTGTCTGGGAGAGAAGGGAGGTTCTAGCCCTGGCCCTCCATCCCAATAGAGCCTCACAAAAACCAGATGAACCCCCACAACATGAGAACCGCCACTTTCAACATCCAGACTCCACAGCTCATCAGAGCTCCACCCAAGAGAAAAGTGATCTCTCCCCATTGCAGTTCATCAGTAAGTGCACTAACTAAGAGCCTACTACCAAGAGTAAGCCATCCACGCAGCAGAGTCTGGCAAGCTACCCAAATCGTATTTGATATGCCAAAAAACTAGTAAAATTATACACCCCACTTCCATGACCTGAATGAATGGTTTGAAGCTCTTCATGTTCCTGGAGAGAGAAGATGTCCTTGGACTACACTAGCATGGGACAGGACATATGGTTACTGGTGCCCACTCAAGCAAATCAATGAACAATGGGAAGATAAGTGATACAAGTGATTAGTACACTGTTCTTTTCCGCTGTATTGCCTAATCTCTGACTCCCACACATTTCTACCAACTGGCAAGACCTCCCTGATCCATGTTTTGTCTGGCCTTAGATATTGGCATCATGCTATTTTTTATATCCCACAAATAAATGCTGTTGTATAATATCTGTCCTTTTCCCTCTGAGTAATTTCACTCAGCATGATCCTCTCCATGTCCATTCATTTATAAGCCAATTTCATAACTTCGTTTTTTCTAACAGCTGCATAGTATTCCAGTGTGTAGATGTTCTAAAGTTTCTTTATCCAGTCATCAGTTCTTGGGCACTCTGGTCGTTTCCAGATTCTGACTATTGTGAGTAGTGCTGTGATGAACATCGAAGAGCAGATAATGTTTCTTCTGTGTGTTTTTGGCCTCCCAGGGTATATTCCAGGAGTGGTATGGCTGCATCAAATGGGAGCTCAATTTCTAATCCTTGGAGGAATGTGCATATTGTTTTCCAAAATGACCAGTCGACAGTTCCACCAACAATGGGTGAGAGTCCCTTT
The DNA here is from genome assembly GCA_021461705.1 of Cryptotis parvus. Taxonomy (NCBI): domain Eukaryota; kingdom Metazoa; phylum Chordata; class Mammalia; order Eulipotyphla; family Soricidae; genus Cryptotis; species Cryptotis parvus. The sequence continues at coordinate 74,592 of JAJIBD010008944.1, forward strand.
TCCCCACATCCATGCCAGCACTTGTTCTTGCTCCTTTGGATATGTGTCAGTCTCTGTGGTATGAGATGATATCTCATTGTTGTTTTGATTTGCATCTCTCTGATGATTAATTATGATGAGTATTTTTTGTGTCTTTTGGTCATTTGAATTTCTTAATGTTGAAGTTTCTGTTCATTTCTTCTCCCCATTTTTTGATGGGGTTGGCTGTTTTCTTCTTGTAAAGTTCTACCAGTGCCTTATATATCCTGGATATTAATCTCTTATAAGGTGGGAATTGGATGAATATTCTTTCCAATTCTGTGGACTGTCTTTGTATCTTGGTCACTGTTTCTTTTGAGGCAAAGAAGCTTTTCAGTTTTATGTAGTCACATATGTTTATCTTTGTTTCTAGTTGCTTTGTTAGTGGTGTTTCATCTTTGAAGATGCCATTAGTTTCAATGTCATGAAGGGTTTTTCCTATATGCTCTTCAACGTGCTTTATGAATCAGGTCTGATATTGATATCTTTAGTTCATTTTGATCTGATTTTTGTGCATGGTGTTAGGCAGAGTTCCAAATTCATTTTTTTACCTGTACCTGCCCAGTTTTCCCAGCACCACTTGTTGAAGAGGTTTTCCTTGCTTCAGTTCATACATTTTGCTCTTTCATCAAAGTTTAAATTTTCATGTATTTGAGGATGGGTGTCAGGACTCTCAACTCTATTCCATAGGTCCACAGGTCTGTTTTATTCCAATACCATGCTGTTTTAATAACTACTGCTTTGTAGTACAATTTGAAGTTGTGGAAGGTGATGCCTCCCATCTTCTTTTTCCTAAGGATTGCTTTAGCATCAGTGGGAGTTTATTATTCCAGGCAAATTTTTGGAGTGTTTGCTCAATTACTTTGAAGAATGTCATGGGTATCCTTATAGAGACCGCATTGAATCTGTATAAAGCTCTAGGGAGTATTACCATTTTGACAATGTTCACTGTATCACTGTATCACTGTCTTCCCGTTCATCATCGATTTGCTCGAGCGGGCACCAGTAACATCTCCATATGACCTGTCCCATGCAAGTAGAGCCCAAGGGCACCTGCTTGCTCCAGGAACATAAAGAGCCTCAATCCATTCCATCAGGTCACGGGAATGAGGTCTATAACTGTTATGATATTTGACAATGTTGATTCTCCCAATCCATGAGCAGGGAATGTGTTTCTGTTTCCTTGTGTCCTCTTTTATTTCTTGAAGCAGGGTTTTATAGTTTTCTTTGTACAGGTCCTTTACACTCTTATTTAAGCTGATTCTTAAGTATTTGATTTTCTGTGGCACAATTGTGAATGGGATGATTCTCTTAATATCCCTTTCTTCTCTTTCTTTATTTGTGTATGGGAAAGCCACTGACTTTTTGGGTATTGATTTTGTACCCTGCCACTCTACTACAGATATAGATTGTTTTTTAGGAGCTTTTTTCTTCAAGAATGTAGGGTTCTCTAGGTATTATACCATGCCATCTGCAAAGAATGATAGCTTGACTTATTCCTTGGTTATCTGGATGCCCTTAATGTCCTTTTTCTTCTCTGATTGCTATGGCTAGTACTTCCAGTACTATATTGAATAGTACTGGAAGTGGTGAGAGTGGGCAACCTTGTCTTGTCCCCAATCTTAGGGGAAGGATTTCAGTTTTTCCCCATTGAGAATGATACTCGCTGTGGGCTTTTGGTAAATGGCTTTGACTATATTGAGGAAGGTTCCTTCAATTCCCATTTTATGGAGGGTTTTTATCATGAACGGGTGTTAGATCTTGTCAAATGCTTTCTCTGTGTCTATTCATACGATGGTTTTTATTTTTTCTCTTATAAATATTATGTATTATGTTGATTGACTGTCAAATGTTGAACCATCCATGTGAAAATGCTTATCTTATTCAGAGTTTATATCTATTTAAAAATGGATATAGATTGTGAGGGTGATTTGGTGGGTGTAAGTACTAGAATTACAGGAGCTAATAATTGTTGACTTTCAAGGTCATGAATTGACAAGAACAAGTATTTAATATTGGCTATCTTGATTATTTTGAATTATCATATGTGAATGGGAATATAAAAATGTTATCAGAAATATCAACATGGGTTTAATCCATTTTTGTAGTTTGAACTTCATTTACCTCAATGACTTACATGTTGAGCAACACAAAACTATCTCTAGATATTTCTAAAGCAAATCATCAAGAACTAGCATCTACATTTATCTTATATAATGAATCAAAATTAAGAAGTCCTGTGAGAACTATATATTAATCTAAGCAAATACAGACTATATATTATCTAGGCAAATACACAAGAAATAGCAAAATTACCTTTGTTTAGATTGGGAGAATATTTTCCTATTCAGACTGTACTGCAGAGGATTTGACAGAGAGATACCCTAAAATTGATCCCTTGTGCCGCTAGGCTACTTATATGCTTTCTGTGCTAAGAAGTTCAGGCACAGCCATTCAGAGCAAGTTCATTGAGAAGATTCAGCTCCCATCTTCCTGGAAGATTAATGACAGAAAATCAGAAAGGAAGCAATAAGAACAGAAAATGGATGAAAATTTGAACCCAAATGGAGACTGGGTTTTCTAGTTTGTTCCCATGCCATCCATGATTCCAAGATACATAGAAATCCTCAGAGGAAAAAAAATATATAAATTCTGTGTTGCAATATGGAGAACTCAATTATTTAACAAAAATAGGATCTTAGACTCTGTGATGTTAAGTAACTTATCAAAGAAAACATGCCAAATAGATGACAGAAACAAGTTCTTTAGAACTAGGAATCTGAACTTCAATCAGTGTAAACTGAGTTTTTAAAATAAGTGTAGGAGAAATTTATTCTCTATTTCGTTATCATTTCAAGCTTTGCCAGTGCTTGGAATGATTGCTTCTTCACATATATGTATATATGTATGTATGTATGTATGTATGTATGTATGTATGTATGTATGTGTTGTGTGTATACATCCATATGTATGGATGTGTGAGAGACACAGAGAGCAAGTGAAAGATTTCCTAACTCTATAAATGTGTAATATATCTGAAGGCATATCACCTGAGAATATGAAGCATTAGAGTAACAACTTACTAGGGCTTACCATTTTAGGCATAATTTGATGCTTCTTCTATTAGTCTGTCCTTTGAGATGGACAGGATGTGGGCAGGTGGGTTCATTTATTTCTTCAAACTTGTATAATTTCTACCTCTTACTTGAAAAATTCTTTTCCCCATTTTAATAATTAATACAGTGTTTTAAAAGATATAGATATAGAGAATTGGCATACATTACAAAGGTCAAGCCAAAGACAAATGCTGATTTTGTCTTATATTTTAAAATTCAAAGTACAAAGTGCAGATTTTGTCTTCATCTGAGTCATTGCTATAGATCCTAAGACACTACTTCATGTCAACTGAACTGTAAAATTTTCTTTTCACAGGTTTCTCAAGGTGTTCAAATAGACAAGAAAGAAAGCACTGCTGTTTACTGACTGGATGAGATTTCAAGTTCTCTAAGAGAGTGCAGAGCCCAGCTGGTGGCTGCATGTAGGCACGCCTACCAGTTAGAAGGCTGAATGCATGGCTAAGGTACCAGAGATATCTGGGAATGAGCATAATTAAGGACCAGTACTCTATTACTTTTAAATTGTATGAATGTTTTCTCTGGACCAGAGATATTTTTAACTGAACCAATACTCTACAGGAATGATTAAAGCAACAGGTAGGAAGGAAAAAGTGGGAGAGGAAAGGGTGGGTTAAGAAGCAAGAACAGACTTAGAAGCGGGTACAAAGTAAGAAAATGAAGGAAGCAGAGATATTGAGACAAGCGGGGAAAAAAAGATGAAAAGGAAGAGTCCAGATAATTCACTCTCATTATGACCAGAGAAATAGTTCAGAGCTTAAAGTATTTTCCTTGCGCACAGTCTAACCCTGGCTTAATACCCAGCCCTCCATATGGTTCCCTGAGCTCTGCCCAAGTCATCCTTGAACACAGAACCAGCGGTAAGCCATGACCACCTCTGGTCTGATACAAAACAATCACAAAGACAAATTAAAACACACACACACACACACACAAATTCAGTTTCTGTCATAGAATGGATAGTGAATGGATAGTATGAAGGGGATTTAATTATAAGGATCAAGAATGGAAAGGGGAAGGCCTCTTGAAGTCTGTCTTTAAATGAGCATCTGTATAAAATTTCCCTCTCTGTCCTGAGCCTCCATCTCTGCTTCTGAAAGATAAGGGAGACACACTACTATGCTCTGAATATCTCTTTTAAGTTTAAGATTTTATGCGTGATACTTTTCTCAATAATATGTCAAGCAAACCAAAGGTTTGTCATTTTCCTCCTGCTGGAACAGAGAGAAAGATAGTTTCTCTCAGAACCTGATTATGAAGTTGGCATGACTATATTTTAAATACAGATTATATATAATAATATGTCTTTACAGAATTTAAAAAAATAAAGCTCAGGAGAAATTGTTACCGGCGCCTAAACTAAGAACAAAACTTGAGGAAGGAGTGTACTCTGATTCACTTGACAGGGACATGAGAAAAATGATAAAAATTTCTCTGTGAGCTGTAGATTTGCTTTGGGGTAGGGAGCAATGGCACCAGAAAGAAGTTGTCAAAGTATTTTCCAAAGAAAACTAATTTAACAGAAAACCAAGAGAGGTGTGCCAACAGCAATCACAAGGGGTGTGCCAAACAAGATTTCTATATTTAAATTTCCAGAAAAGGAGGTCAAAACCACTTACACATTTTTCAAAGCAGAATTTCTCAGAAATCTTGATATGCTTATGTATAACATCATTTGTGAAAAGTCCAAGATATACCTTTTTGCAAACTGGTTTCACCTCCGGTCTCTTTTTATGAGTTGATGCTTCTGAATTTAAACAAATCTATTGTTACATTTAAGAATATGAGTTTAGGGAGGTGACTTATTTCTTACTGTCATGTTCTGCTTCTGTACAAATGAGGGGTTGGATTAGAACTAGCGAATGTCTTTTCCAGGTATAAAAAGGTACAATTAAATGATGCCAAAAATTATCATCTGGGGAATTTGAGAAAATAATGAGTCCATTAAAGACAGAGAACAGGATCAGAAGACTGTCACTTTGTGTGTTACCATGCTATGAAGATCAGGAAGACTAGATTTCTGTACAGCTCAAGTTTTTTTAATAAGCAAAGGAAGAGCGAAAAGTGAATTTCAAGGGACTGTCACTTAAATATGACATATAGTGAAGGGGAGAATTGAAGTTCATGGGGCAGAGCTGCTACTTCCTCTCCCTGTGCCCAGCCGCTCACGAGGCACCCAGGAGGGGATGGCGGGTTCTAGCCCTGGCCCACCACCCCACCAGAGCCTTGCAACAAGCCAGACGACCCCCCACTCCATGAGGGTCTCCATTTTCCACATCCGGACTTCTCTCTCCTCAGAACTCCACCCAGCAGACCAGCCTATCACAGCCCGGCTCATCGAAGTTCCACCCCTGCACCAGTCTTTTTTAATTCCAGCTCAGGTTGTCGGGCCAGAGACTCACAGACCTGGGACAGAGCTGCTACTTGCTCTCGCTGTGCCCAGCCGCTCACAAGGCGCCCAGGAGGGATGGTGGGTTCTAGCCCTGGCCCGCCACCCCAGCAGAGCCTCACAACAAGCCAGACGATCCCCACTCCATGAGGGTCTCCTTTTTCCACATCTGGACTTCCCTCTCGTCAGAACTCCACCCAGCAGACCAGCCTATCACAGCCCGGCTCATCGAGATCAACCCTGCAGCAGTCTTTTTAAAGCCTGCCCAGGTATGCTGATCCAGAGACTCACAGACATGGGGCAGAGCTGCTACTGGCTCTCCCTTTGCCCAGCAGCTCTCGAGGTGCCCGGGAGGGATAGCAGGTTCTATCCCTGGCCCGCCACCACAGCAGAGCCTCGCAACAAGCCATCAACCCCACTCCATGAGGGCCTCCATTTTCCACATCCGGACATCTCTCTCGTCAGAACTCCACCCAGCAGACCAGCCTATCATAGCCCGGCTCACGTGGCCGCTATGCGTCACGCGATTCATCAATAAATGCTGAATTTTGAGATGACTACAAGAGTATGCTACCCACAGGGCAGAGACTGGCAAGCTACCCGTGTCACATTTGATATGCCAGATACCAGTAACAATTATAGACCTCATTCCGGAATGGATTGAGACTCTTTATATTCCTGGATCAAGCAGATGCCCTTGGGCTCTACTAGCATGAGACAGGACATATGGAGATGTTACTGGTGCCCGCTCGAGCAAATCAATGATGAACGGGAAGACAGTGATACAGTGATAGTGAAAGGGGAAGTTTCAGTATCAGTGTTAGCAGTGGCTCAGTTAAATAAGGATTAAAGGAAGTACACTAGGGAAGAGGGAGCTCTCACACTTCTTGATGCTCCTCAATACCAGTACTGGGGGTAAAGGCCTGTTTGGGGTCAAAACTAGTTAAGTCAGCTCTGAACACCTACATGGTACAGCTACTCACGTTCCACGAGCCCCACCAGACAATGGTCAAGCTGCATATGGAATCCACTTGTTCTCTATAGTTTGGGAGATGATCCCTGCTACCCCATTAGTCAGGGAGCTGTGGAGTCAGGATGGGGTGAAGAATTACTCTTGTCAGGAAGGGAAAGTAGGTCCCAACCTTGGCAAAGACATTCACCTTCCCCACCGTGCTATCACTCTGGACTCAGTTTATCCTTTTCTGAGGTTCATCCTTGTTTAGGTGCAAACTTGGATTGATGCCTGCTGATGCCTTAGTTCTCTCTTATATAAGGAGCTCAGGATATATATTTATATATATTCATATATATTTATTTAATTTTTTATTATACCACTGTGAGATATACAATTACAAAGGTGTTCATGTTTGGGTTTCAGTCATACAGTGTTCCAGCACCCCTCCTTCCACCAGTGCCCATTTTCTACCACAAATGTTCCCTGATTCCCTTGTGCCCCCCCTGGCCTGCCTCTGTGGCAGGCACTTTTGCCCTCTTCTCTCTCTCTCTCTCTCTCTTTCTCTCTTTCACTCTCTCCTCTCTCTTCTCTCTCCCTCTCTCTCTGTCTCTCCCTTTCTTTTCTTCTCTTACACATTGTGCCTTGCAATACAATACACATATTTAGAGTTTATCATGTGTATTCCTTTTTCTACATCAATACTCATTTCTAGGTTGGTATTATAATTTCCCAAAAATTATTAGTACACTGCTCCCTTCTCTATCTTACCTAACATCTTCTGCATACTTGCAGTAGATACCACCCACTGATAAGACCTCCTAATCCATGTTTTGCCTGACCTTGGATATTGGTATCATACTTTTATTTTTTGTATCCCACAAATCAATGCAGTCATTCTATATCTGTCCTTTTCCCTCTGGGTAATTTCACTCAACATGATCCTCTCCATATCCATCCATTTATAGGCAAATGTCATAACTTTTGTTTTTCCTAACAGCTGCATAGCATTCCATTGTGGAGCTGTACCACAGTTTCTTTATCCAGTCATCTGTTCTTGGGCACTCTGGTTGTTTCCAGATTCTGGCTATGGTGAATAGTGCTGCTTTGAACATAGAAGTATAGATGGTATTTCTGCTAGGGCATATATTTTTAAAGGGTGCAGCCTTTATTCACTTAGATTAGTTTAGGACTAATGAATCTTTTCTTAAATTTTATTATTTCTCAAAATCAATTACCAGGGATACATATCCCTACCTATCTGCCTATCATATCAGGATATTATTGTATAAGGCAAATCTCTACTTTAGTGAATTTTTGTACATGGGAAATTCATCAGAATGCTGGAGGAGTGTAGAGTATGGATGAATTGTCACTAGAACATTAATGCACTATTCTTTCCGAAAAGGGTTTTTCACTTTCTTCTATCTATCCCTATTTCTACTTAACAGGGAAGTGTGACCAGCCAACAACTCCCAGGCTTCATATTTCTCCTGTCACTGTGAGAGAAGAATTTGGCTCTAATTTGTTTTGTCCAGAGCCGATTATCCTAGGGAATGTCTCTGATTGATCTACTTGGCTACATAACTGGACTAATTATCTGTGGCCAGAGGGCAGGGGTCACCTAACATTGAGATGACAGCTGATGCCTCTGATTCTCTTAGATAAGAAAAATCACTGTGAGCTGGGCATAAATCCCAATGATTCACATTAAAACATTGAAGTGATGACTAGAATTTGCCTATGGGTACGTCCGGGCAGCTCTCATAAAGTAGAACAGGTAGCTGAACGCCCAGATATCAAAAGGCTTTAATGCTCAAGAAGAGGATGCTATTTGTCATGTAATAATTTTGTTTAGGTGCGTGGGAAGTCAAAGCAGTGGGATCCTGCATATGCAAGATTAATTGGGTTGAGTGGGGAGTTTGTTTTACTGGCTCACTGATTCCTGGACCCATTAATAACTATTGTATTTCAGTAATTTGGGTTGGAACATGGAAATCTGCTTATCAAACATTCTCTAGATGATCTTGATGAACAGCCTAGTTTTAGGAATCATGATTAATCTCTGACAACTTTGCTGTTGACCCTGTTATATATGTCTAGACGCTGAAAGAAGACTTGGTTCCTCTCTGAGATATATGTAGATATATCTTCTTTCTTGGGTGCCTGCACATCAAATTTCCTGCATTTTCCCAGCCTTATATACTGATTCCATTCCTTTTCTACCATTAACCAGTTAAAACCTGTTCATCGGCCTGTGTTGGAGAACAAACCACAGCACATAATTTTATATTATTGCTTCTATGTTCAGGTAGAAAGTTACCTGAATATCTTCTAAACTTTATGTCAATTTTGATTTATGTTCCAATAATTTTGGAGTCAAACTTTGTTTCAGTCCTTATCCTTGTGTACCACTATGGCCAAACTAACTTCCAAGGAAAACAAATTATATTCCCAGTGTTGTAGGAAGAAATGTCAAAATTATGGCTATGTTTACAGTGAAAGATATTCATGGCATGGATAAAGAGCATTAAGGATACTAGCTGTGGAATAGTTGCTTAAATGAACAGTTTATTGGGTAAAAATATGTCTTCCTAACCATTGATAATTTTTGAGGCTGTCAAAGGAATTTGAAAGCCAATCACTAAAATCGATATGAAGATTTCCCTTTCTCTATCACTCCTCTATTAGAGACAAATGAACACCAATTTTACTTAACCTTATTGAGTCAAAAATGAAAGAATTCAGATTTGGCCCCCAAACCCGAAGAGTCACCAGTTTCCTGGAGTGAAAGCATCTTCCTTGTGGGGAGTTAACTCTTCTCTTCCTTGTTGAATGTAATTAAAGAAGACAGTAAAAATGTTAAGAGACCCTGTATCTTCTCTCAAATATGCTGCAGTGATGCATCAAAGAGATGGGAACTGACACCATCCATCGCTGGGACACAGAGAATAGAAATACAGTCAATAAGACAGCTTGTTCATTGATGTGCAAGGCCTCTTCCCCTATTAGAGGGAGAAAGATGAAAACTGACAGAACTCCCCTGACTCAATCCTCACCTCTTTCCAGTACTGGCTGGGTGTAGAAGCAGTGGAGCCTTTGACTCTGTGGACCATTGCTAGAGACCTGAATATAAAAGTCCTCTCCTCCTACATGGCCAGGGGTAAGTATTAATATTTTAAATAAGATCCTTTTTAGTTAGAAGACATACAGGCATAAGAAAGGGGTCTACCTTAACTGCTTTCCCCCTCCCACTTTTCTTGGAGATGTCCCCCTTATTGCATTGTTGTCCACAGATTTGGGGGAGAACTGATGGCTCCAGAAGTCTAAAAAGCTGCTCTAAAGATCTGTAGCACGATCTGTATTTATGTTCTGAATAATAACTGTGGAGCTTAAACAGCAAAAGATGTGTTTATGTACCTAGTATTGTTAATTTTTAATAAGTGATATAAAAAGAAAAAAATTTGGTTAAATGAAGCTGTATAGGGTTTCATAACCTCACTTATCACTTGATCACTTGACATTCTGTTATTCGTCGATTTGCTCGAGCGGGCACCAGTAATATTTCCATTTGATCCTATCACGGGCCAGTGTAGCCCAATGATATCTGGTTGCTTCAGGAATATGAAGAGCCTCAAACCGTTCTTTCAGCGTCTTGACGAAGAAGTCTGACCATCTTGTAGGTGGGCGGCCACGTGATATTTTGATATCCCGTGGGATCCAGTCAGTAACGGCTCTAGTCCACTTATACCCTCACTTATATTCTAAATAACAAAATTCCTCTTATATACCCACTTATAATAAAATTCCACTTATATCTTCACTTATATCCTTAATAATAAAATTCAGGAGCCAGAGAGACAGTACAGTGGGTGGAAAGTTTGCCTTATACTTGCCCTACCGGGTTCTCTCTTTGCCACCCCCATAAGGTCCACAGGTCATGGCCAGGAGTAATTCCTGAGTTCAGAGCCAGGAGTAACAGAAGCCCCTAAGCATCATGGAGTGTGATACCCCACCAATCACTTGATCACTTCACTTGAATCCCGTTATTCATTGATTTGCTCTCGAGCGGGTGCCAGTAACATTTCCATTGGACCCTATCACGTGCCAATGTAGCCCAATGGCATCTGGTTGATTCAGGAATATGAAGAGCCTCAAACCATTCCTTCAGGATCTTGACAAGGAATTCTGACCATCTTGTAGGTGGGCTGCCAAGTGATCTTTTGACATCCCGTGGGATCCAGTCAGTAACAGCTCTAGTCCAGCGGTTGTCTCCAAATCGCATTACATGTCCAGCCCATCTGATTTTTTGATGCCTTGGCAAATGAGACAGAGTGTGATACCCCACCAATAAAAGCATAATAATCAACATTAAAAACCACAAATAAGTGGAGTCATCATGCTGATGTACAGGTCCCTAGATAAATGTCTTATTTGATCTTAGAGCAAAATATAATCTTTCAGATAGGGGAGATAGTTTCGGGGTCATGACTCATACAAGGCACATACAACTTGGTTTGATGCCAGGCATCATATTTCCCCCTGGAGCATCATGAGATGGCCCTGGAGGCCCCTGAACTTCACTGAGTTGCCCTTGGTATAGTCTGACAGTACAAAGCCATCTAGTTAGGTCCTGAATCTACAGGTCCTGTTACTAAACTACTGACCCAACTGGCTGACTTTTCTTCTTTGGGAAATGTCTCCACCAAAATAAATCTAGTCTTTTGTAACTCCTTCCTCATTTTTTTGCTCACAAAACTGAGAAACCATAAAGAAACAAGCATGTCTTCATTTAATTTCCTTGCTTCTCCAGTTTTGGGAAATAAATGGAAAAAGGCTAATTTTGGTTATGCGGTTAGAGAAAGATCTCTTTGTGAAGAATGTTTAAGCAGAGCCCAAAAAAGACAAGTCATATATGAAGTTGGAAGAGCCAGATACTGGGAGGGAAACACAATCTAAATCAGAGTATATTAAAGAGGAATGCCACTGAACCAGAGGTAACCTCAATGGTTACCTAGTTAAAAGTTATCTGAAGATAGATAATGGATAAGGGAGTAAAAGAATGCAAGAAATGAGTTAGTCAGGTCTAGTTCACTTATTTTTGAACTGTGCTCTATAAAAGTAGAATGTCTTTCCTTTGTATTAAACAGGAACAGGCATTAACCAGTTTATACTCTAAGAAGAGAATGTAAGTCTGCTAGTCAGAATCCAATCAAAATGTGAGTTGTAATAGCACATCAGGTGAAATCATGGTAAAAGACCAATTGGCAGCAGAGAAGTAGAAGAGAGGTGAAAAGATTAAGTACATATTCTGGAGTCAGAGCTAACAAGATTATCTCATGGAATTGAGGATACATCATTTAATTGTAAATGATCAATTAATAAGAAAAGTATTTGCATTTACTGGAAGGCAAAAAAAAAATACACCTAAGAGAACACTAACACTTTTTTCTCCAATCAAAATGGCAGGTGGTTAGAAAAAATGGCACAGTTTTGAAGCTGCAGAAGTTTAAAAAAACATCTCAAATGGCCAACAATTGAGGATCAGTTAAATAAAATATAGGACATGCATATGTTTAAATGCTCCATGGCCGTTAAAAATGATGTTGTGGAAGAACACTTAATGACATGGAAAATGTGTGCAGAAAGTTTTATCTGTTCAACAACCAGCTGTCAGGGCCCATGCTTCTTGTTAAGCACCAAATGGATTTGAAGCAAAGGGAAAAGTGAGCATCTTTACACTTACAGAAATTTTATATGAGTGGGATTTCTTCTTGAAGAAACAATGCTGGAAAATTTGCTGGAGTAAAAGGACACTTTAAGGACCTCTATGGTCATGATGCAAGAAAGGTTGTTGGTAAAAACATTAAGTTCTTTTGAAGTAGAAATATATTTTGTGGGATAGGGAGACATACTTTGGTAAGTTTACTTGTGGACTTTGGTAGGAATTTGGGGAAAACAGCTCCTTGCTGTTTTCTACTTCATCTTCCTTAAAAATTTGCAGAAATTCTTACAGGATATTTAATTCCTATAATGTATGTCAAGTAGTTCACAAATATTTTTTTAATGCCAAGGGATCTCAATTAACAACTTGATAGAAAATTCAAAGGTAGAGGCCTGAGCAATAGTCTAGTGGGAAGTGCATTTGCCTTGCAAGCAGCCAACCCAGGTTTGATTCCCTGGTGTCTGATATGGTCCCACAAGCTCCATCAGGAGTAATTTCTGAGGGCAGGGCCCCTGAGAATTGCTGGGTATGATGCAAAGCACAAAACAAACAAAAAAAAACCAAAAAAGAAACTCAAAGGCGTTTTAATCGGCTAAAGTCTTGGTATTTAACCAGCAGATTGGAAGGATCTTTAAAGAACATGTAGTCAAGTCGTTATAGTGTATATGGAGAATCATATCTCCCTAAAGATAAAATAACAAAGAAAGAAAAACTCTTGTTACCGTAAGTTTGTTTATAAATTAACCCAAAGCATGAAGATAGAAAATTTGTCTCTCCTATATCCTGCCACTCTATATATAGTAGAGTGGCAGGATACAGAATCAACATGCAAAAGTCAGTGGCTTTCCTATATACAAATAACGAAAGAGAAGAAAGGGATATTAAGGAAACAATTCCATTCACAATTGTGCCACAGAAAATCAAATACCTAGGAATCAACTTACCCAAGTGTGTAAAGGACCTGTACATAGAAAACTACAAGACACTGCTCCAAGAGATAAAAGAGGACACAAGGAAATGGAAACATATTCCCTGCTCATGGATGGGGAGAATCAACATTGTCAAAATGGTAATACTCCCTAGAGCTCTGTACAGATTCAATGCAGTCCCTATAAGGATACCCATGACATTCTTCAAAGAAATTGACCAAACAATCCTGAAATTTGTATGGAACGATAAACCCCCCAAGGATAGCTAAAGCAATCCTCGGGAAAAAGAAGATGGGAGACATCACCTTACCCAACTTCAAACTGTACTACAAGGCAGTAGTAATTAAAACAGCATGGTATTGGAATAAAAACAGACCCGTGGACCTATGGAATAGAATTGAGTATCCTGACACCCAACCTCAAACACATGATCATTTAATGTTTCATAAAGGTGCAACGAGTCTAAAATGCAGTAAGGAAAGCCTCTTCAATAAGTGGTGTTGGGAAAACTGGGCAGCGACATGTAAAAAAAAATGAATTTGGACCTGTGTCTAACACCATGCACAAAAATCAGATCAAAAGTGGATTAAAGATCTCAATATCAGACTTGAATCCATAAAAGTACATTGAAGAAAATATAGGAAAAACCCTCCATGACATTGAAGCTAAAGGCATCTTCAAAGATGAAACATCACTAACAAAGCAACTAGAAGAAAAGATAAACATATGGGACTACATGAAACTAAAAAGCTTCTGCACCTCAAAAGAAACAGTGACTAAGATACAAAAAGCAGTCCACAGAATGGGAAAGAATATTCACCCAATACCCATCTGATAAGGGGTTAATATCCAGGATATATCAGGTACTGGTAGAACTTTACAAGAAGAAAACAAACAACCCCATCAAAAAATGGGGAGAAAAAATGAACAGAAACTTCAGCAAGGAAGAAATTCGAATGGCCAAAAAACATATGAAAAAAATGCTCATCATCACTAATCATCAGAGAGATGCAAATCAAAACAACAATGAGATACCACTTTACACCACAGAGACTGGCACATATTCAAAAGAACAAGAACAACAAGTGCTGGCGTGGGTGTGGGGAAAAAGGGACACTCAGCCATTGTTGGTGGGAATGCCGGCTGGTACAGCCTTTCTGGAAAACAATATGGACATTCCTCCAAAGACTAGAAATTGAACTCCCATTTGACCCAGCCATACCACTCCTGGGAATCTACTCTGGGAAGCCAAAAATACGCAGCGGAAACACCATCCCTACTTTTATGTTCATAGCAGCATTATTCACAATAGCCAGAATCTGGAAGCAACCAGAGTGCCGAAAATCGATGACTGGATAAAGAAGCTTTGGTACATCTACACAATGGAATACTATGCAGCTGTTAGGAAAAATGAAGTTATAAAATTTGCCTACAAATGGATGGACATGGAGAAGATTATGTTGAGCGAAATTAGCTAGAAGGAGAGAGACAGATACAGAATGACTGCACTTATCTGCATAACATAAATATATAGGTACATATTATGATATCAATATCCAAGGTCAAGTGAAACATACATCAGGAGGTCCTGTCAAAGGTGGAAATTATCACAAATGTGTGGAGTCAGAGGCTAGGTAAGACAGAAAATGGAACAGTGTGCTAACAATTGTTGAGGGTACTTATGCCAACCTAGAACTGAGCATTAAATAGAGGCAAAAAGATACACATGGCAACCCTTTAATGTATGTTCTGTAATCCATAGTCTGAAAGGGGAAGGAAAAGAAAAGAGAGAAAAGGGAAAGAAATAAAGAACCTGCCATGGAGGAGGGCTGGGGGAGGGGAGGGAACCGGGGACGTTGGTGGTGGGAGATGGGCACTGGTGGTGGGATGGGTGCTGGAACACTGTATGACCAAAACCCAAATATGAACCTTTTAATTGTATATCTTTGTAATTGTAAAAATAAAAAATTAAAAAAAAAAATTTGTCTCTCAAACACAAATTAAGGTTGATTATTGAGTGAAATACTGGAGATAAAACATTGGTGCTCACTGTCTTTGCATAGATAATTTTGCAAACAAGTGGAAAAACATTAATATTATTAGTCTACCTTCTAATTCCTTGAACTGCCTATATTTAAACTAGTTTTTAAGCAGAAATCACTTAAATTTGTTAAGATTTCATTTTTGTATATACCTTCATGCTCTGCTATCCTGTTTTACTTCATTAACAGGTTAATATTCTTAATGACTGACAAATCTAATTAAAAGGTTTGAGGAAGACAGCCTGGTGCAGCCCCCTATAGAAGCACTGCACTGAGGTCAGAATCATGGCACGGTCTTTTGTTGATGTTGGTGAACTTGGACACAAACTACAAAGTCAGAGCTCTAAGTTTCTTTATCTGAAAATGGAAATAATAAATGTTATGTATCCTACATGTAAGCATTTTTAATTAAAATATATTTTATTATTATTTTTAAATTTTTTTATTATACCACCGTGAGACATACAATTACAAAGGTGTTCATAATTGGTTCTTGGTAATACAGTATTCAATCACCCCTCCCTCCACCAGTGCCCCATTTCCACCACCAATGTACCCCACCCCCTCCCACCTACCCCAGGCTGCCTCAATAGCAGGTACCCCAGTTTCTCTCTTTCTCTCTCTGTCTCTCTCTCTGTGTGTCTCTGCATCTCTCTCCCTCTTCTTTTAAACATTGTGGCTAGCCCTGCAGATATTTAGAGTTTATCACTTAAGTCTCTGTGTATACTCAATGGTGAGTTTTAATCTGCCATTACCATTTCCACATTTAGTAAAACACTGGCATCTATTTATATCCTATTAATGAATGCAGTCATTCTATATCTGTCCTTTCCCTGACTAATTTCACCAGCGACAGTCTCCATGTACATCCATTTGCAGGTAAATTTCATCATTTTGTCTTTTCTGACAGCTGCATAGTATTCCATAGTGTAGATGAACCACAGTTTCTTTAGCAAGTCCTCTGTTCTTAGGCATTTAGGTTGTTTCCAGATTCTAGCTATAGTGAATAGCGCAGAGATGAATAAAGAAGTACAGATAGTGTTTCTGCTATGTGTTTTTTGGCCTCTCGGGTATATTCCCAGGAGTGCTATTGCTGGATCAAATGGGAGCTCAATATCTAGTTTTCGGAGGAATGCCCATATTGTTTTCCAAAAGGGATGGACCAGTCGGCACTCCCACCAACAGTGGATGAGAGTCCCTTTTTCCCCACATCCACGCCAGCACCGGTTATTCTTGCTGTTTTGGATGTGTGCCAGTGTCTGTGGTGTGAGATGGTACCTCATTGTTGTTTTGATTTGCATCCTCTGATGATTAAAGATGAAGAGCACTTTTCATATGCCTTTTGGCCATTCGAATTTCTTCTTTTGGGAAGCTTCTGTTCATTTCTTCTCCCCATTTTTTGATGGGGTTGGCTGCTTTTTTCTTGTGAAGTGCTACCAGTGCCTGATATATCCTGGATATTAACCCCTTGTCAGATGGGTATTGGGTGAATATCATTTCCCACTCTGTGGGTAGATATCCCCTATAGAACTCTTGTGGCAGGAGAAAACAAGATAAATACTTCAGGAGGGACATAGAAATGCTAATTTGAAAAAAAACACAGGAAGATGGTATTTAATTACCTGAGAAAATGATTTTCTGATTTCATACTAGCAAGTATGATAGAAAATTAAACTAGTTTGTAATGGTGATATTTTTATGAATAGGAATCTATAAACTGTGTTTGAAAAATACTTAATTTTGCATCTAAGATCCCCAAAAGAGGCTAACTATAAGCTTCCTTACTCAATAATTAATTTACTGTCACATAGAATCTTTCACCAATATAGTCTACCTTTATTCCATTCATTTATGGGTCAGCAATTCAATGTGAATGGACTAAGAACGTGACACACTGATTTTCAGGGGACCATGTGGTGCCACACACCATATACTTGTCCATCTAGAATAGTCTATCTTGATCATTCCTTCTAATGAGATTTAGTACAGCTTTCAATAAAACCTGCACTTAATAAAATCAAAATTTCAGGAAAACAATGAGCCATATACTGGGTATTGTCCAAAAACATTTTTTATAGACCAAAATTTGGTGAGAAAATGGAGCTGGTCTATCAAAAGCACCAGGAAAATATTTGGTAATAGATGAACAATTTTCCATCCGAAAAATGAATTCCCTTTGCTGAGAATTATAAGAGCATCATTGAGGAAGTTATTATCTTAAAAACTCCAATGAGGGGCTGGAGTGATAGCCCAGAGGGTAGGGCATTTGTCTTGCACCACGGCCAGCCCATGCCAGCCTGGGTTCAATCCCAGGTATCCCATATGGTCCCCCGAGCACCGCCAGGAGTGATTCCTGAGTACAGAGCCAGGAGAAGCCCCTGAGAATTGCCGGGTGTGACCCAAAAAAGCAAAAAAAAAAAAAAACTCCCAGAATGATTCAGTTTTTGTCTCCATGAAGAACTATGGGATAAGATTAGGGTGACATTTATAAGTTTTTTCTTTCCTTCCTTCCTTTTTTGTGTTGGCAGGTGGCAGACAGGAGACAGGCTTGTCTACAACCAGGGCTCTGCCCAGTGGGCCCTGGATGGTTGATGGTCTGACATCAAAAAACACTGGCCCCCTGGGATGAACCCAGAGCGGGCAGAGCCTGACAAGCTACCCATGGTGTATTCTGTATATCAAAAGTAGTAACAATATCAGACCTCATTCCCGATGAATGGAGACATTACTGGTGCCTGCTCAAATAAATTGATAAACAACAGGAACACAAGTGACACGTGACAACTTGTCAGTTTTGGATCACACTTGGCTATACTCAAGGCTTACTACTGGCTCTGAACTCAGGGATTACATCTAGAGTGGTTCTATCCTATCTCTCTAGGTCTCTTTTTCCCAAATTTAAAAAAAAAATTTTTAACACAATCTATAAAAAAACTATATAAAAAGAGAAAATACTTCAACCCAGACAGATAAAACCCAACAGATTTGATCACTATTATTTTTCTCTTTAATCTGTCTGATTCAGCAAAATGATAAAAGCCGATTTTGCTAACACATGATAAAGAATATGACATTGTAGAATTTTACCAATAATATCTTAAAATACGATCATAAAAATAAAGCATTTTCTGATGAAAACTGGATACTTTTCAGCCAACAAAAATAATAAATATTAATTTTCATCAAATACATCTATATTTGATTTTAATTACTGTAATAAAACTGCATCCACAAGACAAAATGTAATTTGTATGAGGTTGAATTCATATTCTGTGTGCTTATCAAAATGTCAGAACTTTTGAGAAATAGGAATTATTAACTTGGCCAGGAATCTTTTAAATCAGATATATATGGCAAAAGTTCCTAAACCCTTTAAAAAAATGGATGTCCTGTAGTCTATAGTGCTGTCAATATTGGTTTCTCTTCACATGATTCCAACACCACACCCCACTGCCCTTTGCCATTTGCCCCAACTAAATTATGTGGCTCAATTCTCTTATTGTGTTGCCTTAGACCCTATGTTGATACCTTACCTTATATCTTTTAGTTGCTCAACCTTTTATAAAGGAGGCTATAGGAAAACATGGAAACTGTAATTTTGAATACATGTTTCTTAAAATACAGTACAAATTGTCTTTTCTTATTGCTCTTATAAATTTTACCTCAGAAAAACCAAAATTAACGTAATCCCTAAAAACATATATTTCTTGTCACCATCTTCTCCAAAGTCACAAAATCCCTTTTGCTTGATGTGTTACACAATGCGTATCGCTGATTACTATCACCACAAAATTGTTTGCTTAATTTTTATCTTCATAGTCCACAGTGTCACACAGGGTATTTAACTCCAAAGACAAATAGCTCAAGGTGTTGCTTCGGGAATATTTCCTGCTTATTGTAGTGCTACACAATCTTTGTTTTTTAATTTTCTGCTTTTACCTCTTGATGTCATCGCAGGGCAGCGGTGGCACAGATGCTTGGTTGTGGGGCTGACACACTTGGTGGCATGCTTCCCCAGCCTCATACTCTTTCATCATGGTGCCCACATGCACTTGGCCATAGTGTGCCTCGAAGCTGCTTTTGACTTTCAGGATTTCAGGAAGCAGAGCTGCCAGGCACAAACAGCAACACTGTAAAGTACAAATTCAATGCATGTGGACAGCACCAAGTGAAGGCTCATCTTTAGGAGCAGTTTCCCAATTGCCAGCTAGATTATCCATCTCCCTGACACTTCTGGTTTGTTGTCGCACTGTCCATCCTTGAGAAATACATCACAATTTGTATTTCTTCATGATGGATATGTGAGCTCCTATGTGAGTCTTTTGCTCTTCAGAACAAAGCTCTGTGATATGAAGATGTTACTGGTGCCCGCTCGAGCAAATTGATGATGAACGGGAAGACAGTGATACAGTGACAGTGATGTATAGTGATATATTATTATATATATATATATATTTGCATCTATTTTTATTAAATTCCAAGGGATAAAACATATATATATCTATATATCTATATATACATCTATTTTTATTAAATGCCAAGGGATAAAACAATATATATTTGCGTCTATTTTTATTAAATTCCAAGGGATAAAACTATATATATATATATATATTTGTTTCTATTTTTGCCAAGAAATAAAGCCTATATATATGTGTGTGTGTGTATAGGTATATATATATGTATACATATATATATATATGTATACACACATATATATAGGCTTTATATATATATATATATGTTTGCTTCTGTTTTTATTAAATTCCAAGGGATAAAACATATATATATCTATATAGATATCTATATATACATCTATTTTTATTAAATGCCAAAGCATAAAACCAAGTAGTGTGTGTTTAATATAACAAGGAATCGTAACCCCCCATCCCTCAAACGCAATGTTCGAAACCATACCCATTCACACTTGTTGGTTGTACCAATCTTGTTGACTTTAATCATCATGCATAACATTATTTCAGTGTGTGTTGTTGAACATATTTTTCCACTTTCTTTAAACTCTCTGATACACAAATTTGTTCATGACACATTTTTTCCAGGCATTCTATATCCCAGCCCCAATCCCACTATGATTGTGATCTTCTCTCCATCACTTTCTCCATTGTCCCTACCACCCTTCAAACCTGCCCCCCATAGCAGGCACAAAATAATTTGTTTTATATTGCTTGTTACCACAAAATGGCTAATGGAATCATCAAAAATATCAGTAAAAAAAAACATGTGAAAATTTTTATATTTCAGCATGGGGACATTAAGTCATTGTATACGGGTTTATGAAGCTGTTGTTGCTAGTTAAGCCTTCTGTATTAATGGCTTTGCTAATCAGGCTTAGTTGACTTTTGTGGTACTTTCCCATCCATTCTTGTGTGTTTCTCCTAGGATGTTAGTACTATAGTTTGAAGGTGTCACACGGACACAAATGCCTCCATGTATTCCAGAAACTCCAGAATATTTAACTGGGCAAAGGCTTTATATGGCAGTGGTGGAATGGAAATGTGGCTGCTTGGTTTTGGGAAGCAGAGGCAGGTAGGGGAACCTTGGCCACCTCATTTTAAGAAGTCCTGGAGTCTTTGGCCAAAAAACCTGGAGTGTACCAAGAATTTCCTGCAATTTAGCATCACAGTGGAGCTCAGTGGTGAGACAGGGGAATCTACCCATAGAGGCGGTGGTGTGGCTTGAATGCAGTTGCTGGGTATTTAGCAGGGTGGAAACTTGGCCCACACCCTTCCCAACATCATCCCAGAGGTCTCAGTCATGCCTGGTGTTTCCAAGATTTTTTTTTTTGCTGCTAAGTGATCTAATTCTAGATTTAATCAGGAGTCTCTGAAGCCGGGCCAATAGAGGAGCTTACATGGCAGTGGTGGAGGAATCTGAACATATTTTTGTGTCTTTTTTTAATTTATTATCAAGCTAAATGAACATTATTCTATCATCTTTACTACCTTTCCTTGTGCAGGGGCTGTGCTATTCTCTGTAGAGTTCCAATTTTAGCATACATACTGCTGAAATGAGCATTAATTTGTACACCTTTCATGTATTTTTTTAGTTTTTTTTTTGGGGGGCTGTAATACCCAGCAACTCCAAGAAATTACTTCTGGCAGTGCTTGGGGACCAAATGAGATTCCAGTGATCGAACCTGGGTCTGGTGCATGCAAGGCAAGTGCCCTACCTGCTGTATGATGGCTTCTGCTCTTTTAGCATTCAGAATGATGTTGAAAGTAGTTTATAGTCTGAAGTGCTCAATTCCATTTCAGATTTTCCTGGTCCAGCATTTTTTTAGCAGATTTGCTATTTAGTGCTTCTATATTCACATACTGGCCCCTCCAAATTGGGCACAGTGATTCATTCAATGATTGTCTTTACTGGTCCCTCCAAATTCGGCACCATGATTCATCCAATGATTGTCTTTGCTTCTATTAAAGGTCAAAGAGTCTTGGCTTCTATTATTTTGTACAGCCATTTGTTCTCACCATGGAAAGGAAATGGAAAGGCAACATCAGAACATCTTACATGCAGGTAAGATGCAATTTACTGCATCTTGCAATTTAATTGCACCAGAACTCCCAATTCTGGTGCAATTTTGATAAGGACTTTTAATTTATACTTAGGATCAATAAGTGAAATAAAGTTCACATAAAGAAAAAAAGTTTATTTTAATTATACTCATGTTTGAAAGTCTTGATGGATTTTTTCAAGTTAATTGCTCTGAAATATTCATGATATTCCCTTTTGACAGCCTTTGTCATCTGCGGGATTGTACCAATAGTTTCTTTGTAATTTCTTATTAAATATTTGTAGATTTTTAGAAAACCTAACTGGGAAATTTCAATTTTATTAACCTGCTCAGAGTGAATGTTACATATTGATTAAAGTTTGACTTTGCTATTTCTTCCTCTCTTATCTTTAATATTTATTGTCTTCTACTTTTTTTAAATTGTTTTTTCTTGTTGCTTTGTTGTTTTTCTGGGCCATACCCAGAGGTGCTAGGGACTTGTTCCTGGCTTTCTGCTCAAAAAAAAGTCCTGATGGGGCTTGGGGGTCATATAGGAAACGATCATTTAACCTGGGTCAGATACATGCAAAGCAAGTTCCCAACCCTATTGTTCCTGGCCCCCCATATTTGCTTTCCTCACTATGTGAAAACTGATCCTTTAAATATATCTTCTTTCTCATGGTTTTTAAAGGCGCAAATGTTCCAGATTTTTGATATCGTACTGTCTTATTAATAGTATGAAAATGATTTATATTTGTCTTGTGATTTCTTCTTTGATGTAAAAGTACTTAAATGTGAGCTGCTTATTTGAAATATGCATACTTTTTGGGATATTCTACTGATTTTACTTGAGATTTAATTCTGCTATGGTTCGGGAACGTGCGTATACTGGTAGTCCCTGGAAATTCACCATCAGTTGTTTCACAGCTGAGCACTGAGTCTTTCTCAGTGACTTTTCCAAGTGCACTTGAGAAACTCTTTCCAATGTTGATTCATGTTTGTTTCACTGTCAATCACATCCGATTTTTCCTCATGTTCAGATAGTCTTTAGGTTTTACTGAAATTGGTGCAATTTTTCCTAGTATTCTTCTGAAAGAAAATATCAAAATCTAAAATTGTGCCTAAGTTTTTAGAGTATTTATCCCATACTTCTGTCAAATATTTCTTTGCACATTTCAGGTCCTTTTTATGAACTGTCTACATATTTAGAATTTAGGATTAGTTACTCTACACGTAACATGTTAGAGAGATCTGCTTTATCTCAGATAGTGCATTTTGTCTTGCATTTTACTGGTTCTGCTATTACCATTGCCATACCAGCTTACGTATGCATATTGTGGAGCAGAGACGTTCCCAAGCTCTGCTGCAGACCCTTGGACCCCACTAGTGATTCTCAGCCAAGCTAGAGGAGTAGACATTCAATGCAAGGGCATAGTCTCCTATGCTTCTCGGGTGGTGGGAACTAAACAGTTTTGTTTTGCTTGAAGCTGCTGTGGGACTCCAGGGCGCTAAAAGCCTCCAGTGGTGTCCAGGATTCTCCAAACAAATGCCCAGCAACTCTCAGGTGCTGGAATGGAACTCTTGGTGGTAGTATAGAAGACATGTGCCCTATCCTGGTTCTTTGAAGTCTTTGAAACTTCAAAGATTGTTTCATTATGGACCAGACTGTAAATATTAAGACAAGGAGTCAGTAGACATTCGTGTGTGTGTGTGTGTGTGTGTGTGTGTGTGTGTGTTTTTGCCTTTTTTGGGTCACACCCGGCAATGCTCAGGGGTTACTCCTGGCTCTGCACTCAGGAATTACTCCCTGGCGGTGCTCGGGGACCATATGGGATGCGGGGATCGAACCCTGGCTGGCAGAGGCCGACTGCGTGCAAGGCAAACGCCCTACCCGCTGGGCGATCGCTCCGTGTGTGTTTTAAGTAATGTGACTTACTCTGGTTGAATTTAAGAATTCAACTATCTCCCAGCTCCACATATGTATTTGCTTTTACCATGATTTGGATTCCTTTTCTTTTCAACTTATTCACAAGTTCATGTGCTGAATGTGTCTGTGACTGGCATAAAACCATATCTTATATATTTTCCAGAAAAACAAGTTTCCTTTATTCCCCAAGAATTTAGCTTGTGAGTACTTAATGCAAAATTAAATTGTTATGCTCATTTTCTATTTATGTCCCTTTCAACACTCCATTTTGGTTTTTCTTTCTAAATATTCTATAATTTTTAAGTGTATTGTTCAGTGACTTCAAATAATTCACATTACTGTGCAATTGTCACCGGCTTCCATTGTCAACACTTGTTTTATCTTTCCCACTTAAAACTGCTTTTATTTAAAAACATTGCAGCTCTCCATTTTCATGTGCCTTCCTCTAGCAACTGGACTTTCTCTCTCTCTCTTCTCTCTCTCTCACATAGACATATACACACTAACATACTTCTGCAACACAAATTTTATTGGTTTCTTTGTAATATACATTTTTGCAGTTTAATTTCTTTTATACATTCCTTCATAAATAACTTTATAGCATTGCAATTCCATTTGCTATTTATTCCATTCATTATTATTATTAGACATTTTTGTACTTTATATATTTGATTTCAAAAGAAGTTAAGAACCACTTTTGTATTGACATGTTTTTACCATTTCTAGTTCTCTCTTTCCCTATAGATGAAAATTATAATACTGTATGATATGCCTAACTCTGAAGAATGTCATTGCTTCCAGAATGTGTTGCATCTTTTTTTTCTTGTTTATCTGAAAATGCCTTTATTTTATCTTCATTTTTGAAGTACATTTTTATATGCATGGAATGCTAGTTTGACTGTTTTATTTTGCTGCTTCTTTCAGAAATTTTAAGATGTCATTCCATTATATTTTAGACTCATTTTTTGTATGATGAAATGCCAAACTTCAGTGTTCTTTTATAGATGTTGTCTTGTATTTTTCTCCCCCCTTTGGCTTCTAAGACACCCCCTTCCCAGTTTTTTTATTTTTTGATGTATTTCTAGTAACTTTCAATAATATTTTTAGCTTTATTGCTGCTATAATTTGGACATATGTTCTTAATGAGCTGCCCTGTTATCAGAAAACAGAACTTAATTTGTTTGTTTTTAATATCAAGCATCTATTTGCTACTTTCTTCCTCTGTGTGGACCTATATTTCTTTCATATCATTTTCCTTGTCTAAAAAATAAGCTAATGTTTCTTTTAGAGCAGGCTAGCAGGTGACAAAATACCCCGAGCTTTCCTTTGAAAATTTATTTTACCATTATTTTCAAAGATTTCTTCTCTGGGTATTGAATTCTTAGTGGACTAACATACTTTCTTCCAAAACTTCAAAGACTGTTTCATTATGGCCCAGATTGTAAATATTAAAACAAGAAGTCAGTAGACATTCTAGTTTGTGTGTGTGTGTGTGTGTGTGTTTAAGTAATGTGACTTTTACTCTGGTTGAATTTAAGAATTTTCACTTCTTCAGTGGCTTTCAGAACTTGGTTCTATACTTGGTGGGTGCACTTGCAAGTTTGGGTGTACATATGTGTATTCCCACACATGTAGGTAACTGTCTTTGAGAGTTTTGGGTATGTCAGTTTATATTTTTCCAACGTTTCTGAAAATGTTCAGCCAATATTTCTTCAGATATTTTCTGTGCCTTTCTCTCTTGTCATTTAAGAATTATATTTTAGATAGCTGGATGTAATACAGCAGGTCATTATGGCATGGTGCATATTTTTTCTCTTATTTCAATAAGTGTGAATGATTTCTATTTGCTGCATTCAAGTTCCTTGAAATTCTGCGTTGCCCTCAGCTCTATGATATTTAATCTATTTTTAGTCCTATTCTGCAATGTTTGACATGTTTTATTTTTATCTCTAGAATTCCAGTTTGATTCTGATACATGTATGTAGTTTTCCATTTCTCTCACTTTTATGTCTATGTGATTTTTAAAATCATTGGATATACTGAATACATTTATAATAATGATTCTAAAAGCTTATTCTGTTAATTCAATCTTACTGCTAAATTTATTTCTATCTGCTAATCTTCTTCAAGCTTTTCTATCACATTTTCATTATTTTGTGGCAGATAGCACTATTTTTTTCAATAAAAGCACCATAAAGTGCTGGATTTCATAGGATTATTTTTAAAGTAGGTTGGAGTTTATTTAGGATGTTACTAGTACATTGGATTAATCTTTTGGAGTGAAGCTCTGAACATATTAAATTATTTTGTATTTAGAAATAGAATTGGTTGAATTTAAGAATGTTCACTTCTTCAGTGACTTCCAGGAATTTGGTTATATACTTGGTGGGTGCACTTGCAAATTTGAGTAAAAAAAAATAGAAAAACTATTTTTGTCTATGGTTTATTGATCCTAAATAGACTACCAATATGCTTTCTCTCTGGATTAAGAAAAGTCCACATGTTCAATATTTATTCTTTGTTCCTCCTGATCATAACTCTAGTGTCTCCAAATTCTTTTAAGCTTTACGTCATATTCACATGAGAATGTTGTGTTGTTCTCTGCTAGACTGTTGGATTTTGACCACCAATATACATATTTTTGCATTTTTTCAAATGACTGCACACACTAAGGTCTGACGTTATTATTTGAAAATTCTTTTATTTTTTAATTCTGCCTATGGCCTAATATAAGACATTATTTATCAATGGTATCTCCGAATATTTTAATTATCATGTGCCATGATTAATTTTTTGAATTATTATTTTTAAGAATAACAAAATCTGTGTTACATAATTACTCTTCCAAATAAGTATCACTATACTTTCAGTGAGATCTTCTCCAACTCCTTTTGTAATATATAAAACAAATTCCTAAGTCATTTGACTTTAGAAAAAAATTGATGGTTTTAAAATGTCATTTTATGCACATGATGGCTTGCTTCTAAGTGTAAGTAGTGCAACCCACAATGTATAAGAGAAAGAAAAGAGAGAGAGGAGAGAGAGAAAAGAGATAAAGAACCTGCCACTTAGGCAGGCTATGGGAGGGGAGGGAATTGGGGACATTGGTGGTGGGAAATGGGCACTGGTGGAGGGCGGGGTGCTGGAACACTATGTGACCGAAACCTCCAAACATGAACAACATTGTAATTGTACATCTCACGGTTGTATAATAAAATGTTTAGTTTAAAAAAAAAACCAAAAAAAGTAAGTCACTGACAGAAACAAATGTTTGCAAAGCAGACTTATAACCAAAAATAAAATAAAATAAAATAAAATAAAATGTCATTTTGATCACCTGATCACTTGAATCCCGTTATTCATCGATTTGCTCGAGCGGCGCGCGCAACATATCCATTGGACCCCTATCACGTGCCAATGTAGCCCAATGGCATCTGGTTGATTCAGAATATGAAGAGCCTCAAACCATTCCTTCAGGTTATTGACAAGGAAGTTTGACCATTTTGTAGGTGGGGTAGCCACGTGATCTTTAGACATCCCATGGGATCCAGTTCGTAAGGCTCTATCCAGAGGTTGTCTCCAAATCGCATTACATGTCCAGCCCATCTGATTTTCGATGCCTTGGCAAAACAAGACAGTGTCCCTGATTCTGGAATAGCGACGGAGGTCAGAACTCCGGATTCCTTCTATCACTTTCGAGTGAGGCATGATATTCCAAGCATAGCTCTTTTCGATTCCTCTCTGGGAGACCCGAATAGTATTCTCATCCTGCTTTCGTAGGGCCCAGGTCTCTGAGGCATATGTTAATGCAGGGAGAATGGTGGAGTCAAAGAGATGTGCCCAGAGCCGGAGGTTCTTTGTCCTTTTTAGCTATTTCTTCGATGCCTTTGAAGGCATTCCATGCCGCTCTCTTCCTCCTGGCGCAGCTCGGGTTTTAGGTCATTCGTCATGTTGACTTCTCGACCTAGGTACACATAACTGCTGCATTCAGAGATGTCTGTTCCATTGAGAGTGAAAGGGGCCTCTGGAACTAGTTCATTTCTCATAAACATAGATTTGTTTAGATTCAGCTGTAGACCTATCTTTCCACATTCTCTGTCGAAGTCAGCCAGCATTTGTGCTGCTTGTCTAATGTTTGGTGTTATTAGAACGATGTCATCACCGAAGCAGAGGTGGTGTAGTTGTTGGCCGTCTATCTTCACTCCCCATTCCTTCCCATTCTAACTGTTGCATGATGTTCTCGAGGGTGGCGCTGAAGAGTCTTGGTGAAAGGGTATCACCCTGTCGAACCCCCTCTTTTGACATCAACAATCACTTCCTTGTAGAGTAGTGAGATCCTGGTGGTGAATCCGTAATACAGCTCAAGAAGGATCTCGATGTCATTTTATTCAATAAAAACTTTATGCTCATTTTATGATTCTTCTGTTATGAATATTAGTATTATTTTTGAATTTCTCCTTGTCTTTTTTATTCTACTAGTGTTTTCAATGATCATGTAACAATTACAAATGATATCTCTTCCTCCATTATACTTTGCTGATTGTTTTCTAAAATATAGTTATTGATTATGTCATTAATTTTAAACTTTTTAAGAGCAGAACTGTTAAATATTTATGAATGAGTTGAAATTAAGTTAATAAATTAAATAAGATACTATCTTGTACTCTGTGAAAAAAAAATGAATGAAGACCTTACCTGCACACCAATCAGAACACTTTCCTTTTTTAATATTTTATTATACCACCGTAAGATATACAATTACAACGTTGTTCATGTTTGGAGGTTTTGGTCACATAGTGTTCCAGCACCCCGCCCACCACCAGTACCTTTCATCATAACAATGATCTATGAGCATGATTTTGTGTCTGTTTGTCTGTGTCTGTGTCTATGTGATGTGAGGCTAGGAATTAAATCCATAGTTTGATGATAATGGTCGTGCTCTCTACCTACCACTGAGTCACATCATCAGACTTTGGTATTTTAATAGAATAATTTTACATAGTTTAACCTTTGCTCTTTAATTTAATTTTAGAAAAATAAGATGTGAGATTCAGAGGCATGATTTGACTTACCCAGGAGCCTATAGTGACAAAAAGGCTGAACTTGGATTCATATCAAGATCTTTTAATGCCACATTCAGCAACTCACCATTGTGTTCCTATGTCCTCATCAGATGCCTGCTTCTTTTGAAAATTTTTCCCAGCATTTACTAACTAGTAATTATAAAAATACACCGCATTCTCTTTGAGGGATATGCCAGTTATTTTATTTTCAGAGGTAGGGTAAATACAGCATTGGGCTTCTGGCTGAGTTGATATCCATCCCCTAGAGAGAGTAAAGGAAAATCTGGGATTATAATAAGATAAAGTATGACAGACCCACATAAACTGGTGGAGATGAAAATGCATCTCATGTGTCCAGGTATATTGAAGGATCTGTCATTTACACATTCGCTTATGAGGCAGATGTAAGTTAATTCAAGTTAATACGCAGAAATGTTTCTAATAACAGCCTGTCAAGAGTGTAGAGGGACGTATCAGGAGAGAGAAATAAGAAGAGAAAAAAATGCTAGAAAAGCGTTGAAAAATTAGGTATGGAAACAGGACAATTCTTTATAATCCAGGAAAGTTGTGTAGAATTGTTTTCTCATTAGCTATTAATTTTAGAGTTAATAATGTTCTGAGTTTAGAAACAAACTACAGAATCTCATATAACTTGCATCATAACAGTCCTGAAACATTTGAATTTCCTGTGCACCTGTTCTGCTTCTCATAAGAAGAAATTAATGATAGTCAATATATGTAAGGGACTGTGTATTACCAAAAAATAATATATACATTTAAAACACATATAAAGGGGCCTGAATCAACCAGATGCCATTGGGCTACATTGTCACGTGATAGGGTCCAATGGAAATGTTACTGGCGCCTGCTCAAGAAAAATCGATGAATAACGGGATTCAAGTGATCAAGTGATAAAGGGGCCAGAGATATAGCACAGTGGGTAGGGCATTTGCCTTGTATGTGGTCAACCAGGGTTTGATCCCCAGTAACCCATATGGTCCCCCAGTACCGCCAGGAGTAATTCCTGAGTGCAGAGCCAGGAGTATCTCCTGGCACTGCATGGTGTGACCCAAAAGAAAGCAACTGTATCACTGTATCACTGTCTTCCCGTTCATCATCAATTGGCTCAAGCGAGCACCAGTAACATCTCCATATGTCCTGCCTCATGCAAGTAGAGTCCAAGGGCACCTGCTTGCTCCAGGAACATAAAGAGCCTGAAACTATTCCATCAGGACATGGGAATGAGGTCTAAAATTGTTACTGGTATTTGGCATATCAAATACAACACGGGTAGCTTGCCAGGCTCTGTCGTGCGGGTAGCATACTATTAATAGTCATCTCTAAATCCAGCATTTATTGATGAACTGCGTGGCGCAAGTGGCCACTGAGCCGGGCTGTGATAGGCTGGTCTGCTGGGTGGAGTTCTGAGGAGAGGGAAGTCGGATGTGGAAAATGGAGGCCCTCATGGAGTGGGGGTTGATGGCTTGTTGCAAGGCTCTGCTGTGGTGGCGGGCCAGGGATAGAACCTGCTATCCTTCCCGGGTGCCTCGAGAGCTGCTGGGCACAGGGAGAGCCAGTAGCAGCTTTGCCCCATGTCTG
>JAJIBD010008945.1:0-68170 GCA_021461705.1 Cryptotis parvus
TAATCACTGGTAACAGAGATGGCTCAATAGTAAAGGTATATGCCATGTACACATGAGACCAGGCTTTAATCCCCAGTCCCCCTCAAACACATACAAAAAGGTCATCATTTATTTGACATCATAACTGTAGGGTTCGGAGTGAGTCATCAGGTTGTCCTGTGTATGTCAAACCACCTGGTGCTTCCACATATTCTTTTCTTGAAACTCAAAGCAGAACCAGTCATAAAACCTGTTTTCTGACAGACTGTCAACAAAGACCACTTCCTGATTAAGGTTTCAGTATTAAAATTGCTGCTAATAATGTAAAGGGGGACTTACCTTGTTGGTTTTAAGGAGACACCTGCTTGCATGAACTTTCCTTAAGTTCCATTTTAAGACTAGACTTTTTCACACAGAAGAATAATCTGCCCAAGTTTACAATTTACTAACTCCATGACATTGGAGAAGTAATATTGACTATGTGTTTGTTACTGAGAAAATGTTCGCAACTCTTTGCTTGAATCAACAGGCTTAATCCTCAAAAACAAACCTATTTATTGAACTTTATGAGATGAAGTAAAATACAAAGAAAGTAGCAAACATGATCAAGATCATATAGGCATTATGATAAAGAAAAAGACACTGATACTACCATATTTATGGTAACACTATTCACAATAGCTAGAATACAGTCACAACCCATGTGTCTAAGAACAGAGGAGTGAACAAAGAAACTTGTGGCATATACACACAATGGAATACCACTCAACTATAAGAAAAGACAAAATCAGTCCATTGCTGCTATCTGAATGGATCTGGAGAGTATCATGCTGAGTAAAGTAAGTCAGAAGAGAGAACTAAGGAATGCCCTCTCATTTTTGAGATACAAAGAAACATCATGATGGTATAATATCAAATGGTCAAGGGCAATAGAACCTGAAAACTGGCCTATAGAACTGGGCTTATCAAAGAAGGGGGCGGGGCAGGGTGCAGGCTGAGAGGAGGGACAGACTCTCTGATGAAGGCATTGGAACATTTTATATACATATAGACATACATATATATGAACCCTATCATTAACATATTGTGAATAATGTTGCCTAAAATAAAACTTTAAAATAAATGAAATTATGACCCCACACAAAATTTGAATTAATCCCATGTAGCCCTTTTGGATTTCATCACTTTAGTGGTACTTTTTTAAATTATTTTAATATTGCTCACTACAAGAAATATTTTTTACAATAGTATATAGTAAGAAATATGTTCTGTGCGGCCAGAACAATAGTCCAGCGGGTAGGGTGTTTGCCTTGCAAGCAGCCAACTGGTATGATCCCGGCATTCCATATGGTGCCCCTTGAAGCACCAGAAGTAATTCCTGAGTGCAGAGCCAGGAGTAACACCTAAGCATTTCTTTTGGGTGTGACCCAAAAAGAAAAAAAAAGAAATAAATACATTATATAACATAATTCAGTGTGCATATATATGTGTGTGTGTGTTGTTATATGTGTCTGATTTCTGAAACCACATGTTCTCTAATTCTATTAAATGCTGTGAGAATTTCAGTTACTTTATTGAAAGCTTCTGGCACCTATATCAAAGCTATTGCAAAATCCATTGAAAGTTATAACCAAAGTTTGAAAAACAGCCAAACACTTTTCTTAATCACCACTGAAATTGTGAAGATTACACAGTACACTGTGAGCAGAACACCTAACACAATGCGAAGCACACCCTATTTGATCAATTCATGATAGGAATTCATGATCTTGTAAACAAGCTATAATTATCAGAGGCAGGGACAATGATGGGGATTTCCTGACTGATTTTAAATGAATTTATCATCAGTTATGTGCCCTGTAGTGAAGAAGGGAATTTCCCTAGTATATTTAATTCCAATTGATTTGTAGCTAATTTATTCTCTTACCAGAAAAAGCAAATTCCAAGTTGCTATGCCTGTCTTCTAAAACCCTCAGTAAAACAATTATTGATATATGTTTAAATTCAATGAGCTTGGTTACCATGTGGATATGGTTGATTGTACTGAATCCTTTCCAGAAGCCAGCTTGCTCACATGGTTGTCCTTCATCTCATGTTCTGCCAATTCTGTTCAGGATGACTCGAGTGAACAGCTTGTAGATGACAGACAAGAGGTAGATCAGGCGATAGTTGCCAATGTCGTGGATGTCTCCCTTCTTGAACAGTAGAACTGTCCTGCTGGTTTTCCATTGGGAGGGCACCTTGCACTCAGACAGGTAGCATGTGAAGAGCCGAGCCAGTGTATTGATGAGTACTGATGGCAGATTCTTCAGGTGTTCAGGTCTGACTTTGTCTAGGCTGGGTGCTGGTGGCTTCTTTACTGACGAAATGGCATGTTGGATTTCAGAAGGGAGAATGTTGGGAACGACATATCCATCCTGTGGATTTTGGTATGTGGGCAGGTGGACATGGCTATCAAAGAGATCCAAGCAGAAGTCATGAATAATCTTCTCCATTGCCTTTCTGGAAGATGTGATCGGATCCATCAGGACATTGGTGAGCAGTCATCTTGATCTTATAGTTGGCAAAAGGACAGACGGGCATTGAGAAGCTTTTCCTGGCTTCTGCTGCATCGGCCAGTATTGCTGCTCTTCTCCCTTTAAGGTCTTCCTTTATCGCTTCTCTGCACTGCTTTGTGAGCTTGCATGTTAGTTTATGGTTGACTGAGGCTAATGCCTTGCCACGTTGGTGAATGAGCTCAAGAGTTTTTGAAGACAAAAGTCCCTTTCTGGCTTTCTCTCTTTCAGCATTCCTCACACAATCATGGAGGTGCTAAACCAATTGGTTGTATTCTTCATCGATTACATCAATGATGGCATCTCCCCATGTTGCGCAATGGTGCCAAAGAGTTCCAGTTGATGGTCATTCTGGGAGCTCTCTTCTTAAACTTTTTATCTCCAGTCCATGAAGTAGAATTTTGCACGAAGGAGATGGTGATCTGATTCTGTTTTGAATTTTGGAACAACAGCGACATGGGTAAAGCAAAACCATCGATTAAATATGATGTGGTCAATTTCATTGTGAAACTGTCCACCAGGAGATTCCTATGTCCAACATTTAGATTCAGCCTTCTGGAACTGTGAGTTACCAGGTT
Source organism: Cryptotis parvus (assembly GCA_021461705.1). Lineage (NCBI taxonomy): Eukaryota > Metazoa > Chordata > Mammalia > Eulipotyphla > Soricidae > Cryptotis > Cryptotis parvus. The sequence goes on from JAJIBD010008945.1 coordinate 3,113, forward strand.
TGTAGGAAGTTCAAGATGCTGCTCTGTCTAACATTCGTTGATTTAAAAAAAGCCTTTGATTCTGTTGAGACTGAAGCAGTCATCGAAGCCCTAGCAAAACAGGGCATTCAAACTCAATACATCAAGATCCTTCGTGAGCTGTATTACGGATTCACCACCAGGATCTCATCTATTCTACAAGGAAGTGATCATTGATGTCAAAAGAGGGGTTCGGCAGGGTGATACCATTCCACCAAAACTCTTCAGCGCCACCCTCGAGAACATCATGCAACAATTAGAATGGGAAGGAATGGGAGTGAAGATAGATGGTGGGCAACTACACCACCTCTGCTTCGCTGATGACATTGTTCTAATAACACCAAACATTAGCCAAGCAGCAATCCAGTGCAGTCACTATTACAGTCTATCCCCCTGCCAGCACTGGGTGCAGCTCTGGGGGCACCTGGGAAGTACCAGTGTGAACTGTGTAACCCCAACTACCATGGGGTCTATGGTCACCTCATTCTCCAGACCTCATACTAAACCCCTGGGAAGGGCCCTTGGGCCTCCTGAGCAAGGTTGGGGGCCTCCCCTTAATTTTTTTCACTACCTAAAGACAAACTTCTAATTATAACATTAGATGTTATAAAGAGCTAAATAGCTTCCTTTTTCTTGATTTAACTCCAAACAAATTGATGGAACATTTTATTTAATATATTCTGGTATCATTTTGGAATAACAAAAACAGGAACTAAAAAAAAAACAATCAAAGTATCTAGCAGTTCTGAGAAGAAAGAAATTAATGGAAACAGGTAGAATAATCAGAAAAAATCAAATCCGATATAGACTGGAAAGAAGCAGAAATTTCAGATAAACTAAAAGAGAACATGAGTGTTATCTAAGGTAAGGAAATTAGTACATAAAAGATTGAAAAACATGGTTATTAAGAACTAGAAAAATATTAACAGAGAATATATAAATTGTTAAGGAAAGAGGGGTATGATCCATGTAACCAGGCAAGAAAATACAGAAGCTGGAAAGTTTCTGAGATGGAATAGTTGGCATGAAGCAGCATTTAATCACACAAAGCAAAAATCAACACATGAAATGTAAGTAATTTTACAATGATACACTAGATTAAAAATTGATTTTTATTATTTGAAAAACAGAATGGAGAACATTGAAAACTTTAATTTACCTTCTAAGAGGAAAGTGTGACTGCTGGGGTCCATGGAAAGAGAAGAATAACTATTCTCTGGACCCTGTTTCCACTCCTCTACATGTTATACAATACACACATTTTGCACTAATGTAACAGATACATATATTTATGTTACCTTGTCCCCAAATAAGCTCACTTAAACAATTTTCTCACTACCCAAAAAAAAAAAAAAGTGTTCATTTGGTGCCTAAAAAAAATGTTCATTTGGCCTCTAACTCCCTTTTCCTAAGCACCAATTTCAGATTTAGTTAGTACCTTAGAATTTTTTTCCCTTGGAGCCACACCTGGCAGTGCTCAGGCTTACTCCTGGCTTACTCCTGGAGTAAGCCTTACTTTACTTGGCTTACTTACTCCTGGTTGGGTACCTAAATTTCACTCCTGCCGGAACTCGGGAGGGGCAGGTGAGATCCTGGGAATCGTACCTGGGTTGGCCACATGTAAAGCAAAAAACCTGCCCCTGCACTATCTCTCTTGCATTACCTCAGAATTTTAGATGAATTTTAGATATTTTCCTAGCCTGGATGAGAACCTACTTCAGGAAATGACTGGCACATCTCACAAGGTTCTATCTTGTGAACTTCATTTACATCTGAAGTTCCAAGTCAACACATTTAACACATCACAACCCAGTCCAGGGTCTTGACTCCAAAACTCCTTGCCAGACAGTACCAACTCCACCCCTCAGACTCCACTTGATCCACAGTAGAATGGCATCTCTATTTGCCTTTTCAGATTAGTATGCAAATAAGTGAGGATGAACGGGAAGATAGTGATAGTGATGCAAATAAGGGGAAATGTTTACCTCTTAGAGCAACAGGTATCCTATTGCTTAGTTTTTCTATTGTTAAAAGCTACTGAAAACTGGCAATGTGGGAAGTTTTTGCAACTTTCTTAATAATCTAAAATCTGCTTTATTCATAATAACAGGTTATTCAACAATCATACAAATACCCCAGGCTAGCTCTTGCAGTAGTGCTAGAAGCAAGAACTGGGTCAAACGAAAGACTTCCAAGCCCTTTTCTTTATTTCTTTTTTTGACTTTGGGCTTCAACCAGCAGTACTCAGGGCTTACTCCTGGCTCTTCGCTGGGAATCACTCTTGGAGGTGCTCAGGAGACCATTTGAGGTGTGGAGGATCAAACCAAGATTAGCTGCATACAAGGCAAACACTTTACCTACTGTACCATTTCTATGGTCCCAGAATTCTGATTTTTTAAGTGTTTTGAAGCTAAAAGAAACAAGTTGCTGTAGAAAAATGATAATCTGGGGCTGAGAGATAAAGCAGTGATTAGGGAACATGCCTAACAAACGTGCAACCCAGATAAATGGTTTCCTGAGCATTGCCAATTCCTGGTGGCCTGAGCACTACTGAGTGTTCAAGCAATCCTTGACACCATATCCTTAGGCCCTTGTATTGAACCACTTAAGCTGACCAGTCAGGTCTCCAAGTTTCCTGAGCATTTCTTGGAAAGACTCTCCCCAAAAAGGAAAGAAAATAATAATCAGTACCAGAGAGACAGCTCTAAGAGTTGAGTGCATGCTTTATACGCACCAAATTGGACCCCAACATATATGATCCCCTGAATACCACTAGAGCCTACAGAGCCCCACAGAGAGAACCAGGCAAAGGCCCGTCAGGGGACGCCGCCAGGGTCCCCGACAGTGCCGGGAAGCGAAGTTCCCTTCTACCTCCGAGCCAGCTGGGAATGGATGAAGACTCAGGAATCCGATGCAGTTTTAAAAAGGCTATACTTATCACAGGTTCAAGCATACAAATCAGCAATAGGAAAAACCCGGTGCTTAGGATTCCCGGCTAGAACCCCAGCCACATGTAGGCCAAGATGGCGGTCACCACATGTAAAGGCCCTGTAAAAAGGAGAAAAAGACAAGACCCCAAGAAGACTGCAAGCTCACAAAGAGAGAGCCCAAAGAGAGAGAGAGAGAGAGAGAGAGAAGAGAGACAGAGAGACAGAGAGACAGAGAGACAGAGAGAGAGGAGAAGCAGGCTGGTTTTATACCCTTGCAACTCAGACCTCCCACTATTATGGGAAGCACTATTATGGTTAAATGCCCTTAGGTAATTTCTCCCAGCACCTCACCTAGGCTCTATTATATGCTAATGTTTTAAGCCAAGATCTGCCTGGAAATGCCTTTATAGGGTAGAGAAGGGGGTTTCTGAGATGGCATGTCTCTGTACCAAAGACTAATACTAATGCCAGTTAAATATTTCTCCAAGCCTTCACAAGAGTCTGGTCTACTTCATGGTAGTTTTGTATTTTAATTGCCTTTGAGTTATCAGGGAGCCATGCTTGCTTGCTTGGAGGCAAACAACACTTCTCTCTGGTCTAATTACTTAGAGATCCAACGTCGCCAGGCAAATCTGCTGGTAAGATCTAGCTAGTCCCACGATGATTGTGGTAGCATGAGAGAATATTTATACCAGCTAATACAGAATACATGGTCAGATAAACTGCCACATTTAGAAACTGCCACATTTAGACTACCCCCTTATCTATGAAGTGCCCTGCAGAAGGCAATCCAGGGCAGATGCAGAGGCTCTTAGAGGAGTCCTGCAACAAAGGCCCTGACCATCTGTGACTCAAAACTCTAAAACAAAACAAATTATAACAAGGCTTTACTGTATTCAAAGCATAGTATTAAAAATTTACTAACAGATCAGATGTTATATATGAGATTATATATGTCTGTTATACATGTTACAACAGGCATAGGAGTGATAATAAACCAAAATTGGTGACACTAGATAAGAGGCTTCCAGACTTAGTCTAGCTACCATCCCCTTTATATAAAAATAAAATTATTCAAAGGGATGGGGAGAGTACAATGGTTAGGGTGCTTGCCTCAGAGAGGCTGAAATAGGTTTGATAACTGGCACCCTATGGTCCCCAAAGCCTTGCCAAGAACGGTCCCTGAGTAAAGAGCCTTGAGCACCACCAAGCATTCAAAAACAAACAAATAAAAGAAATAAAAGGCAAAAAAACATCAGATCTCCTCCTGAAACTCTTTCATTCTTAATCAAATAAGCACAAAGTGGCTCCCATACCCAAGCCTATAAACATCTTCCTGGAATATTTCAGGCCATCAAGGAGACAATATCTCCTGTTTGGGAAACGCAGAGCCAGATCCTAAAAGCAAGCTTGATCACTCTGCACATTTTTCCAATTTCCATGTTCAAGACCACAGATTATGTTAAAGGAATAAAAGAGTTACATCTAGTTACCAGACAGGCCTATGCTACACTGGCACAAAAGTTTTCATTAAGCTCACCCATATATGAGTAATTTTAGGAATTATAATGGGAAAATACCCATAGGTAGAATATAGCTAAGCCTCTAAAAACTTAAATAATTGCTTGGTAATTCTGGCACACAGGAAATTAACCTTTACATTTTTACAGACTAGCTGTGTGACCAGCCAAATGCACTCAGATGGCACTAAAATACAATTTTTTTTTAAATTTCAGAATTCATCCATGATTCAAAACAAAATATAATGTGTCATCACTCACAAATTACTAAAACAAGAACTACCTCATTCTTTCTTCCCATCACTTGATCACTTGATCACTTGACAACCCATTAATCGTCAATTTGCTCAAGTGGGTGCCATTAATGCTTCCATTTGACCTTATCACATGCCAGTGTAGCCCAATGGCATTTGCTTGCTCCAGGAATACAAAGAGCCTCAAACTGTTCATTCAGGGTCTTGACGAAGAAGTCTGACTATCTTGTAGGTGTGCAGCCACGTGATCTTGGAGTCCCGTGGAATCCAGTAGATAATGGCTCTAGACCAGTGGTCATCTCCAAATCACATTACATGTCCAGCCCATCTGATTTTCAAAGCCTTGGCAAATGAGACATCATCCCTGACTCTGGATCGCCGACAGAGGTAGGAACTCTGGATTCCTTCTCTCACTTGAGTGAGGCATGATATTCCAAGCATATCTCTTTCAATGCCTCTTTGGGAGACCAAAATAACATTCTCATCCTGCTTTTATAGGGCCCAGGACTCTGAGGCATATGTTAATGCAGGGAAAATGGTGGAGTCGAAGAGATGTGCCCAGAGCCTCAGGTTCTTTGCCCTTTTTAGCTATTTCTTCGATGGTATTGAAGGTGTTCCATGCCACTCACTTCCTCCTGCGCAGCTCAGGTTGTAGGTCATTCATCATGTTGAGTTCTCGACCTAGATACATATAACTGCTCCATTCAGGGACGTTTGTTCTGTTTTGAGTTTCAGTAAAGGTACAGATGCAAGTACCAGGTCATATTTGAAACTATAATACTGCAACCCTAGATTTTTGTTTGGTTTGAGCCCATACTCAGCAGTGCTCAGGGTTCATGCCTGGCTCTGCACTCAGGGATCACTCCTGGTGGTGCTCAGTAGACCATATGGAGTGCTGGGGATTGAAGCTGGGTCAGTCACATGCAAGCCAAATGCCCTACCTGCTGTACTATCGCTCTGGCCCCCCACAACCCTAGTGCTTTGAGGGATTTCTTATAATGAAATTTACTGATACATAAGAAAATTCTTGGAGGGCTAGAAGTTATATGTGCATGAGTTTACTGTCATTTACTCAAAGAAGCAAATGTCAGCAGATGACAACCTTAAAGGTATTCCACACTCAGGTGTGTGTGTGTGTTTGTGTGTGTATGTGTGCTATGTGTGTCTGTGTGTATCTGTGTGTGTCTGTGTGTGATACCAAGCAACACTGTATCACCTTATCACTGTCTTCCCGCTGTTCATCGATTTGCCTCGAGCGGGCACTAGTAACATCTCCATACGTCCTGTTGCAAGCAAATGTAGCCCAAGGGCATCTGCTTGCTCCAAGGATAGGAAGAATCTCAAGCCATTCTTCAGGTCAAGGAATTGAGGTCCATAATTGTTACTAGTTTTTGCCATATCAAATAAAACACGGGTAGCTTGCCAGACTCTGCCGTGTAAGTGGTATACTCTCAGTAGAAGGCTGTCATCTTGAGCATTTACTGATAAAACGTAAAGGGAAAAATCAGATTTTCTCTTAGGTGGAGCTCTGAGGAACTATGGAGTTTGGATGTTGAGAATGACTAACCTCATGATGTGTGGTTTGCTCTGGCTTCTAGTAAAATGTAACAGAGTGGCTACTTTGGGAAAGCAGTGAAATTTAATTCTAAACCAAAAAATTACATTGCCAGTATCTAAAATACCTGTCAAGGGGCCAAAGAGAGGGCTCAATGGGTTATTATCTTCCAGCCCAATAAGCTAACAGACTTTCCTCATGGAGGGGGACATAGGTGGATTCTGCCGCACATGCAGGAAACATGGGGTCTGTCCCATGGTCTCTATCCCTGGCACTTCATCCATGAGCATGAAGCCTGGATTTCCCCTGAGCATCAGTGGGGCTGGCTCCAAGCCACATTTAAATATATGATAAAAAGTTATTTAATCTTTAAACCTTCCAATAAGTTAAGAGTTCAGTGTAATCTTTTTTTATCTCCAGCCTGTGCTGTGAAAAACAATTAGGCTTGGTGTTCAGAGGACTAGTGAATCGAAATGAGTGCCAGTAATTGACCAATAAGAATGGTACCACAGACTTTACTGCAGTTTAACAAGTTAATTAAGATATTAATTAAAATTCATGATCATACCAAGCAACATCAAGGCAAAAGGTAACTCTGTATACCTTAGCTCCAGAAAAGAGCAGGAGGGCAAAATATACATAAAAGCTTGTGATAACATCTCTGGGTATGTTTCCATTTCTTTTTATTCCAGGTAACTCACTGTTACCTTTATTAATTATATTGATCCTACATTAACTACAATGTCAACATCACTGAATTCTTTTCATCAAGTTATTGCATCCTTACTACCACCAAAGCAGTTGAGACCCCACCACCACCTGTGTCACCCCAAGTCCACACCCACTCTCCCTCCTCCCACAGCCTGATAATATTTTTTCATCCAAAGGCCAAATGTTTGTCTTCTTAATATAATGTCTATATCCTCATTATCTTGAGATTGTCTGGTATTTGCATATCTCTGATTACTTCACTTAACATGATGTCCTCAAGTCCTATCCAAATTGCAACAAACTGCATGGCATTGTCAGGACCATATGGGACCCCAACAATATTGGGGTTTGTTGAGTTCCCTGGTCAGACTAGGGGGGCTGAAGACTGATGAACAGAGCCACAAGTCCAGTATAGATAATCCAAAAAGCCGTTTACTTCACACCAACAGTTAAATACACTCTGCTACCACATACCAGTGACGGTGTGTGGTAGCAGAGTGTATTTAACTATTGGTTAAATACAAACCAAAAGCTGCTGAGCAGATGCCCTGACCATGTGCTTTGACCAAGAAATCTGATCTTGGGGCCGGAGCGATAGCCCAGCGGGTAGGGCGTTTGCCTTGCACGGCCGGCTCATGCCAGCCAGGGTTCGATCCCGGCATCCCATATGGTCACCCAAGCACCGCCAGGAGTAATTCCTGAGTGCAGAGCCAGGAGTAACCCTGAGCATTGCCGGGTGTGACCCAAAAAAGCAAAAAAAAAAAAAAAAAAGAAATCTGATCTAGAGCTCACCCAGACACATGCGTACCTCCAAAAGAAGTCCTGTTTCCTCACCTGCCAAAGACAAAGCCAAAGCCCAAAGCCGGGGCCAGAGCGATAGCCCAGCAGGTAGGGCATTTGCCTTGCAGGTGGCCGGCCTGTGCCAGCCGGGTTCGATCCCTGGCATCCCATATGGTCCCCGAGCACCGCCAGGAGTAATTCCTGAGTGCAGAGCCAGGAGTAACCCCTAAGTATCGCTGGGTGTGACACAAAAAAAAAAAAAAGCCCAAAGCCAAAAGCCTCTTGTGGGCCTGTCTTCACAAAGTCAAAAGCCAGTTCTCTACTGCAAATCCCCATGTGAGCCACACCTCTGGCTCAAGCTAAAGAGATGCTAATCCAGAGCATTATTACCCTCCTTCCAGACCAGTTTCTTATGCAAACACCACAGAGGGGGTTGGCATAGGGTGTATTTTCATGGGGAAAATCATGTCATATAATTCAAACTATGTCCCCCATGCTAGATTGATATCTATCCCACACAAGAGCCTTTGTCCAGTCTATTCTACGCCAGGGCAATTCCTTAAGAGCTCTTATCAAAAGACTTTCATACTGTGAGGCCCTATAGGCTTGTCTTTAGGTGAGAAAAACTAGTGTGGCCTTTCCATTAATTTTTGTAGAGATAAGTTCCCTAAAGGTGGCCCCATATCATAGCCAGGGTGCACGATTCCAGGTACCATCCAGTCCCACACATGAACCTTGTGTTAAAAGGAAATATATCCAATCTAAATAGTACTTGGCTAATAGTTAGAAAATATGACAGGATTCCAGAATCATTAGAGTGAAAATGACTCACCAGTTTCTGCCCCCAACTCTACTTTCATATTTACACAAGAAGGATATCTCTTTGGCATAAAGCTCTGGCTTAAAGATATGCAAATGGTTTATACTGAGAGGGAAAGGAATTCCAAGTGCAAAGATCCAGGGCAAAAGGTTGGTGTCACCCAACATGGCATGATTTCATTTCTTCTTATGGCTGCACAACTTCTTTATCCATTCATCTGTCACTGGATACTGAGTGTTTCCATACTCTGGCCGTACTGCTGCAATGAGCATGCGTGAATAAACATATTGCTGCATTAATATTTTTATGTTCTGAGTATAAATACCAGGAAATGATGGATAATAGGTTCACACGGAAGCCTCTATTGTCAGTTTCTTAAGAAGTCTCCATAGTATTTCCATAGAGGTTGAACCAGATGACATTCCCACCACAAAGCAAAAGAGCACTCCATTTTTTTTTAAATCACATCCCCAAAAACACTATTTTCAAACTATTGGATATATGTCATTTCTAGAGGTATGGGATGGTATCTCATTGACATTTGGTTTGAACTTCCCTGATGAAAAGTAATCATAAACTGTTTTCAAAAACCTTTTAGCAGACTCTATTTTCCCCTAAGAGTCTAAATAAGAATTTGTCAAACTTGTTTATTTCTCAAAAACCAGCTCCTGTTTCCACTGAAGCTTTGTACTATTTCTGGATGTCTATGTCATTGATTCCTGCTCTAATTGTTCTTATTTCCTTCATTTATTTTGGGATTTATTTAAGTTTTTTCTAGTTTTCTGAGCTGTGGCACTGTTTGGCTTTTCCCTACTTCCTAATATAAGCCTGTATTATTCAGATCCCTCCCTACCCACTGTACTATTGGTTCAGCCTCCCAAACTTACCTTCATATTTAATTTCTATCTTTACAGTTTTGTGATCTGATAAGAAACAATATAATTTTAACCTTCATGACTTTGCTGACACTTTTTCTGTTTCTCAACATGAGAACTATCCTAGAGTATATTCTAAGTTAACTGTAGAATAATGTGTTTCTCTTTTGGATGTTGGAAAACTCTATAAAAATCAATTAAGCACAACTCCTCACTAAGGTCTGTTGTATCTTATTGAGTTTCTGTCTGGTTATCTAGCCAAAGGTGGCAGGAAGATATTAAAAATTTTTACCACTATAATGCTGCTGTAAACGTCTCTCTTCAAGCCTGTTAGCAGTTGCTCTGAGTCTGATGTCCCTTCATTTAATGTATATCTATTAGTCCCTTCATTTAATGTATACCTATTAGTCCCTTCATTTAATGCATCATCTTATTTGTTTCCTATAGATATATGTGTCTTGAAATTAGCAAGAAGTTTATGCCTAAATTTCTGGGTGTGTTTTGTTTGTTTTATTTTGTTTTTGAGCTACACCTGTCGATGTTCAGAGTTACACATGGCTCTGTGCCCAGGAATCACTCCTAGCAGTGTTTGCGGTATTTATATGTGAACTGGGGCTCAAACCCAGGTCAGCAGAATGCAAAACAAGCATCCTACCCATTATCCTAATGCTCCAGTCCCAGAAGTTTATACTAAATTTTGAATTTCATCTCCCTTATTAATAGTAAAACAAGTAATTCTTGAGTTAATTCTAAGAAATCCAATTATTATTCTCTTTCTCATATTACTGAGTCTTGCTACTCCTTTAAATGGGGTTTCTTTTGCCTTTTAAAGAATGTCATTTAGTATTTCCTGAAAAACAAGTTCACAGTAGTCTTGAATTTCATTAACCACAAATTATCTTAAAAGGTTTTTTTTGTTCCTTTACCTTTTTTTTTAATTTAATATTTTTATTACACCACAGTGAGATATACAATTACATAGATGTTCATATTTGGGTTACGTCTTACAGTGTTCCAGCACCCATCCCTCCATCAGTGCCCATTTCCCACCACCAATGTCCCTGATTCCCTCCCCCTCCTAGCCTGCCTCTATGGCCAGTTTATTATCTCTTTCTCTTTCTTTTTCTCTTTCTCTATCTCTCTCTTCCTTCTCTTACACATTGTGGATTGCAATACTTACATTTAGAGGTCATCATGTGTATCTTACTGTCTGTATTTAATGCACAGTTTTAGGTTGATATTAGCACTTTTCGACAATTATTAGCACTCTGTTCCCTTCTCTGTCTTACCTAACCTCTGACTCCCACACGTTTGTGTAATTTTCACCTTTGATAAGACCTCCTGATCAGTGTTTTGCCTGACCCTGTATATTGGTACCATTTATTTGCATGACATAGATATATACACCTAGTGTTGCTATTTTTCTGTGCATGTATGTGTGGGGTAATTTACACATAGAATATGATGTACCCTGTAGATTTTTCCATATATAATCTTTAGATAATCTTTATCAGCTGTGGAAGTCCTTGCCAATTTTTTTTTGTCTAGTTTGATGAAAGTTTTCTTTTTTAAATTAAAATGAATGGTGGCAATTTTGGTCAAATACCCCCCCATATTAGGATGCTTATATAAATTTCTCCCCTATTCTCTGTTAATATGGTAATTGTATCAATTTGTTTCAATGTTAAACCAACATTGCATTCCTTGGCCAAGCTAACTCCATCATTGTTACTTGTATTTTGTTGCCAGATTCAGTTTGCTATTTGCTATCAAGTGTTCTTATTCTTATATTTCTTTTTTGTGTGTGTGTGTGTGTGTGCATTCAGTAGTGAGTTTTAATCTGCCATTACATATTCCCACACTTAGTACAACACTGGTATCTATTTATATCCTATTAATGCAGTCATTCTATATCTGTCCCTTTCCTTCTGACTAATTTCACTAAGCATGATAGTCTCCATGTCCATCCATTTGCAGGTCAATTTCATAATTTCATCTTTTCTGACAGCTGCATAGTATTCCATAGTGTAGATGTACCACAGTTTCTTTAGTGCTGACTGGTCCAGCCCTTTGGAAAACAATATGCGCATTCCTCCGAAAACTAGATATTGAGCTCCCATTTGATCCAGCAATAGCACTCCTGGGAATATACCCGTGAGACCGAAAAACACATAGCAGAAACACTATCTGTACCTTTATTCATCTCTGCGCTATTTACTATAGCTAGAATCTGGAAACAACTTAAAAGGTTTTTTAAATTATTTTTTAAATATGACACATAACCTACATATATATAGCATTATTGGTTGGAATGGTTAAAGGTATCTTTATGTAACATTTTGGATATACTAAACTATTTTATTCTGACCTGTAGCTACATTTGTTATATCTGCTATAAATTTTATGGGAGGGGTCTTATATTTATTTTTTGCTATTCTCTTGTTGATTTTAGGATTTTAACTCTCTATTTCAAAAAACACAGAGAGGTAGAGTCCTACAAAGTAGAATATAGAATGAATACATTCTAATTACAATGCATTCAAGCCCACCTTTCTGAACTTATTTTGGGTCTCTTGGAGATTCCTGGGTCTGGCATATATCTTAGTTTGGAAACGCTCCTGGCTGTTATTTCTTTAAATCAGAAAAGGTTCTCTTTTTTTCACTTCTGAAACCTCACCAGTGCAAACTGCTCTTCTTTGTAATGTTCCATAGATCTCTTTTTTTTTTCTTTTTCCACTATTCTTCCTTGACAAATTCCTCTAGCTTATCCTGGAGCCCAGACTCAATCTTCAGCTTACCATTGTGATATTGAACCCCACTAAATTAATTTCCAGTTCAAGCATTGAATTATTTAGTTCAATGATTTGATTTTTTTCATACTTTCATTGGCCTTGTTAAACTTTTCTTCATTGACTTCCTTGTATCAGTTAGAATAATTAAAACTGTTGCCTTGGAAGTCATCAAGGAGTTTAGAAAATTTTCATGTGATTGGGGTTCATCTCAAACTTTTGCATTTATACATCAAAGTGGGCAGATGCCTCCATTTTTTCATTATGCCTAGTGCTATATGAAGACTGAGGTAAATTACGTTTGAGTAAGCTGGAGTAGGATGTGGGCAAACAAATACAAATTTAAAATAGTGACTGTCATTTTGAGATAATGTGCACCTTGATAATGACTGGGAAATCGCAGTCATAAGTGCCTGCAACAACACCACCAAAACGCTCCCTTCGATAGCTCAGCTGGTAGAGCGGAGGACTGCAGCGTGCTCACAGGCGGTCATCCTTAGGTCGCTGGTTCTTCTGGCTCGAAGGAGAAACAAAAAACATCAAGGTCTAACAGGCCAGAACCCCAATCACTATTCACTGTTGCTTGCACATGACAGTGGCTATTGTAGTGGCCAGTAGTCCTACGAAGCAACTGGGACTACCAGAAGATCTGTATTTGCCAATACCTGGCACTAACCACAGTATCAAGGTCAAATATCCTGTATTGTGATCATACTAGTGTTTGACAAGGCTAGTGATACTAGGTTTGACTGAGTCAAGCTTTAACAAAATGTTGAAAATCATGAGTGCTGGGTTTCATCAATATACCTTATTTGAGCAGATTTAAGTAGTGACAGTGGTGAGTCATAATTGCCCCATGTAAGGTCTTTGCCAAGTCCTAAAAGGCATGCTGGGCTACCTGAGTACAAATTCCAAGTACCAAAGGGGATTTGTGTAACAATTTCTAAGGTCTTGGCAGCAGAGACCAAAAAATTAGGCCGTGAATACCCAGGAGCAGCTATACTCCATGTCTGCAGAACCATGGGAGGTGAACTGAACTTGACAGAACTCACGTCCCTGAGCACCAACACTGAGAGGGGTTAAACTGGCAACCAAGGGTCTAAAGTCACAAGTCTCTAGTATTTCTAGGTGTGCCTGATGTGTTCACACAGGCCTGCCTGGGCATGATTTAGTAACCTGTGGGGGTCAGAAAGAATTTAAGAGAAGACTGGGACTTCAGTCACACGGAATTATTTTCATAGGAATAATACAGCCAGCCTTCCCTTCTTAGCCCCTTCTTTTAGATGGGAAAAGAAATCATGCAGCCAACATGGGTTCAATCCCGCATCTGCTGCCATGCATCCCATGACCCAAGTAATGTAAAGGAACCTCAGGAGGTTTTTTGAGCCTGGGGCCTTGGGATCTCTCTTAGGGAGCCACAATCCCTCTCCAATAGTTATTTTTAAGCCTTAACAGATTAGTTTCATATGATTATATGATACCAAAGCAGCCATATACATTAACTGAAGGAGATTTTACTCATATTCATTCCAAAGGCCCTGATATTATGGACCTGATTATATGTTCTGTAATGTATGTTCTGTAATCCATAGTCTGGAAGGGAAGGAAAAGAGAAAGAGAGAGAAAGGGAAAGAAATAAAGAACCTGCCATGGAGGTGGGCTGGGGAAGGGGAGGGAACCGGGGACGTTGGTGGTGGGAGATGGGCACTGGTGGAGGGATGGGTGCTGGAACACTGTATGACCAAACCCCAAATATGAACTTTTTAATTGTATATCTTTTTATTTGTATATCTCACGGTGGTATAATAAAATACTTAAAAAAAAGAAAATATAACAAAATAAATGGTTATGGCTTTAAAAAAAAATAATGGACCTGATATAATGGACCATCAACTATATCCCAAGAAAGTATAGTTAGAGAATTTTCCAAGATTATAAATGATTTATATAGTGATTTTTGGTACTGCATTTGTAGATAGCAATACAGATTATGTCAAATATCATGCAACATAGTCATTAACACAATAAATGCTGAATCAAATATTAATAAAAGCCTTATAATAGATGGAATTATTTCCCATTAAGAGATACTATTATTAACTACTGCTAAAATGACCTATCAATATTTTAAGATTGTTAGACTGAACTTCTTAGCAGAATGCATTCTCACATATACCCGTTCCTTTGATTTAGTGTGTTATTGTTTACTTCTTCAGTAAACTATTCCATAATAAGTTAAACAGATTCAGAATGCATCACTATAATTTTCTTCACTGAAATTCTGAATCTTTCATTCAATAATTATGCTAAATACGTTTCACAAATAATTAGTATCATTGTGCTTCATTTCTACAGAGTATTAGTATTATTGTACTAAATCAATTATTGCATGTAAATTTCTTTGAAGAGTTCCTGCCATATAGAAAGCTCAAGGTGTTGCTGCAGTATCACATTTATGTTAGAAATTCAGTATCTTGTGTTCATATCAACAAAGGACTGGAAAAATAAAATTACGGCAAGAATCTCTTTCTTAGCTGCATGATAGTGTGAGTATAGTCAATACCACAGACATGTCCCTTAAAAAGTCAGTGGAGCCAGTTGTCTGATCGAGATGTCAATAATGAGGGCTCCTTGCGGGGTAATAACTGTTCTCTGAACTTGTTTATGCTGCTGTGAATTCTACATTCCTCTAGAATCTGTAGTTTGATAAACCTGGGTTCACCTTGTTGCAAGGAGGGGAATCACTGGACATGTCATGAAAGTATTTTAAATAGAGCTTATTACAGAATTATAGAACTTTTTAGGTGGTTTGTTAGAGCATTCAAGGAACACAGGGACCTTCCTTAGAGCATTCCAGGAAAGCACAGGGACCTTTCTTTCATAGGATGCTGTTCCAAAGCAGGGATGATTCATTTAATGCCTAAATAATCCTTATCTATACAGTGAAAGGAATAAAACTGAGTGAAAGATGTAAGGGGGCACAGTTACTTGTTTTTAAACAAAGAGTAAGAATATTTGTGCATGTTTATGGTCTGAACAACATTCTTATTTCTGTCTGTTGAGATATAATCATGAAGTGGTCTTACTTGTTCTTGTCCTATGACAGTCAAGATAGTGCTCCAATCTGAGTCTGATGTTTTATGAAAGTGATATTAAGAGACCTTCACAGCTCATAAGTCATACTTTTTTTAAATATATTTTATTATACCACCATGAGTTAAACAATTAGAAAAATGTTCATGTTTGGGTTTCGGCCATACAGTGTTCCAGCACCCATCCCTCCACCAGTGCCCATTTCCCACCACCAATGTCCCGATTTCCTCTCCACTCCCTAGCATGCCTCTATGGCAGGCTCTTTTTTTTAAAAATATTTTTATTATACCACCGTGAGATATACAATTACAAAGATGTTCATATTTGAGTTACGTCTTACAGTGTTCCAGCACCCATCCCTCCACCAGTGTCCATTTCCCACCACCAATGTCCCTGATTCCCTCCCCCCCTCCCCTAGGCTGCCTCTATGGCCAGTTTATTATCTCTTTCTCTTTCTTTCTTTCTTTCTTTCTTTCTTTCTTTCTTTCTTTCTTTCTTTCTTTCTTTCTTTCTTTCTTTCTTTCTTTCTTTCTTTCTTTCTTTTTTTTTTTTTTTTTTTTTATTATACCACAGTGAAACATACAATTACAAAGGTGATCATAATTGGTTCTTGGTAATACAGTATACCAGCACCCATCCCTCCACCAGTGCCCCATTTCCACCACCAATGTACCCCACCCCCTCCTGCCAACCCCCATGCTGCCTTAATAGCAGGTACCCCAGTTTCCTCTCTTTCTCTCTCTGTCTCTCTCTCTGCCTCTGCATCTCTCAGCCTCTTATTTTACACATTGTGGCTAGCCCTGAAGGTATTTAGAGTTTATCACTTAAGTCTCTTTGTGTATATTCAATGGTGAGTCTTAATCTGCCATTACCATTTCCCACATTTAGTAAAACACTGGTATCTATTTATGTCGTATTAATGAATGCAGTCATTCTATATCTGTCCTTTTCCTTCTGACTAATTTCACTCAGCATGATAGTCTCCATGTCCCTCCATTTGCAGGTAAATTTCATAATGTCATCTTTTCTGACAGCCGCATAGTATTCCATAGTGTAGATGAACCACAGTTTCTTTAGCCAGTCCTCTGTTCTCGGGCATTTAGGTTGTTTCCAGATTCTAGCTATAGTGAATAGCGCAGCCTCTTCAACAAATGGTTCTGGGAAAACTGGGCAGCTACATGTAAAAAATGAACTTAGACCTCCTTCTAACGCCATGCACAAATGTCAGATCAAAATGGATTACAGATCTCAACATCAGACATGAATCTATAAGGTACATCGAAGAAAACATAGGAGAAACGCTCTACGACATCGAAATGAAAAGTATCTTTAAAGATGACACACCACTGACCAAGCAAATGGAAGCAAAGATAAACAAATGGGATTATATAAAACTAAAAAGCTTCTGCACCTCAAAAGAAACGGTGACCAAGATACAAAGACAATCCACAGAGTGGGAAAGGATATTCACCCAATACCCATCTGACAAGGGGTTAATATCCAGGATATATCAGGCACTGGTAGCACTCCACAAGAAAAAACAGCCAACCCCATCAAAAAATGGGGAGAAGAAATGAACAGAAGCTTCCAAAAAAGAAGAAATTCGAATGGCCAAAAGGCATATGAAAAAGTGTTCTTCATCTTTAATCATCAGGGAGATGCAAATCAAAACAACAATGAGGTACCATCTCACACCACAGAGACTGGCACACATCCAAAACAGCAAGAACAACCAGTGCTGGCGTGGATGTGGGGGAAAAGGGACTCTGATCCACTGTTGGTGGGAGTGCCGACTGGTCCAGCCCTTTTGGAAAACAATATGGGCATTCCTCCGAAAACTAGATATTGAGCTCCCATTTGATCCAGCAATAGCACTCCTGGGAATATACCCGAGAGACCGAAAAACACATAGCAGAAACACTATGGCAGGCTCTTTATCTCTTTTCTCTCTTACTTACTCTTTTTCTCTCTCTCTTTCTTCCTTCTCTTACATATTGTGGATTGTAATATGTATTATATATATATATATATATATACTTAGAGGTTATCATGTGTATCTTTTTACCTGTATTTAATGCTAAGTTCTATGTGGTAATAGCACTTTCAACAATTATTGGCACACTGTTCCCTTCTCTGTCTTACCTAACCTCTGCTCCCACATGTTTGTGGTAATTTCCACCTTTGACAAGATAGGTCATACTTTTATCTTTCTTTTAAACTAGATCAAAATGCTTTGCACATAGGGCAGAACTGCTCAGAAAATTGTTATTATTACATATATTACCAGGTTTATAGTTTATATAAATTCTGACTATAATCATAGTGTAAAGCGAGCCTCTTACAGAACTACACCATAGGGTCCCCTCTCTCCAAAACTCTATGAATATATTCTCAATCTATGCCATGTTAATAACATTTCTCCTGTGGGAAAAATGTCCCTGAAATTGTGCATGACTGCCCTGGCAGGCCATACATTTCTATTCCTTCTCGCTATTATGACAAGTGAATAAAGAAGCTTCCTGCATGCTCCTTATTTCACAATAAACCTTGTAGTTATCATTGGCAGCTGATCAGGTACTAATGTTGGATCCCTAGTTCAGTCACAGTTTCTACTGCTCTAACTTGTCCTAGGAACAGAAAAGTTATTTGTTCTTCCACAACTTTGTGCCTGCCAAAAACACATGCTAAATATGGAACAGTATTACAACTTCCTTCACATAGTCACTTCCTAAAGAAAAAATGGGGAAATGGAAGCGTAAATCTAAGCATGTCTAATAATCAAACAAAAATATTAATCTGATTTTGTATATTTTTCTTATGCTTACTGTTTGGAATTGAGACAGAGAAGGAAAAAATGACTTGGGTTTTGAAATCATTTTAGAAAATAAAATATGCTGCACAATTCAGGGGTTGATTCTTAAGTGCAGTAAAATTATCTTTCCAAAGTCTTGAAAGCCTGCCAAGTAAAATATCAAAGGAATATGGAATTTCCCATGGATTGTCCATTCATAATAAAATTTTGTCATCATTTTGTTTCCATAGCTGGGAAATTCCCCTTCACGATGAATTTTCTTCCCTGAGACACCTTAAAAAGTGAAACTGAAAATGGAAAAGTCTACAAATAAAACATGGATTTTCCAGAAAGAACACAGACTTTGATTCTATTTTTCTGGAATCTAGTCCTTGTGATTTACAAAATCTGTGGTTTGAGCCAATTCACCTAAGTTCTCTTTTCATTAATAACTATACATGCTTCTCTGATGTGAGTGTCATGAACTTTCCCTATGAGAACACTTATCACACCATATGGTCATAGTATACTTATATCCCTACCTCCCTTATAACCTGAGAACATTTAGGCAGCACTGATTACATGCATTTTGTAATTTTTTATGTCCAGTACTATAAAATATTGTTAAATGTATTTGTTGTCCTAGGGAGGGGACCAGATATCTGTAAAATAAAGACTTTACTTTTCATTTTCACACCATTTATATTTCGTGAATTTTTTCCTTGTCAATTTGGCACGAGTATTTCTTTTCCATTCATTAAAAATTATATTTGAAGGCCAGAGCAGAAGTATAGCATGTAGGGAGCTTGCCTTGCACAAAGCCGAACAGGACTCAATCCTCAATACTCCACATGGTCCCACAAGCACTACCACAAGTGATCTCTGAATGCAGAGCCAGAATAAACCTTGAGCAGAGCTGGGTGTGGCCCAAAACAAGAAATTATGAGTTGGAGAAATAATACAGAAGGGAAAGTATTTGCTTTGCATAAGGACAATCTGGTTCAATCTCTGGCATTATATATGGTACCTTAAGCACAGAGTCAGGAAAAGCCCTGAGCCCTACTGGACGTGCCCTCCACCCAAGAAAAAAATTATAAATAAAAAGTTTTTTTTTTAATTTTAACATGAAAAGAAGAAAAAATCAAAATGCTTCTTGCAGATAAGAAAATAAAATTTTGTAATGCATTAGCAGATCCTCATTGTTGCCCAACTTCCTTTCTTCTTTACACATGGATTCAGCTGTTATTTCCACATAATATCCCATATAAATAATTTGAAGAGTAAGATATAATTGGATTTTCATTTTTATTTGTTTATGAGAAATTAGTAGTGTGACTAGCTCTAAATTAAACTCAGAACAATGCATTTCTGAAGTTGACTGAACAGGGCAAAATTCCTTGGGACTTTTCCCTAGAACCCCAGATAATACACCAGAGCTTTGAAAATATACTTCTATTTTTATTTATTTTGCTACTATTATTGTATACATAACTTCACCAGGATACCTTACTGAACGGGAGTGAGACTTGAAACAGGCTATACTAAATGCTGAGTACCTTGACCTAATGTCTCTGAAGCACAAACTTCCTGTCCCACTATCAATTTGAGTATTTTAGAAATCTAGTTTATATGCAGAAAATTACTCCAAAGATTTTAGGCACTTATAATCTTTTCTGAATATCCACCATAAATTCTCTAGTCAGCCTTAAGGGTTTATCTCTTTAACTATGTATTCAAGATCTGGTGATTCATAAATATTTAAGTCAGAATTTACAAACCAGTTCTCTGCATTCTGCCAGGCTGTGTTCTACATTTTCTACCGTAAAGGCTGAAATATGATGCTTCAATGAAGAAATATAATGAACCATTATCACAAGCCATTATCTAAAAGGAAAATGACATGTTTCCCAAAAAATTTTATAAGTGAAAAATTCTTTCTAGATTTTAATTAATATGGTTAATTAATGAAGAAATATAGTAGTTGTAACTATATTCTGAACTTATTTATTTCTGGTTCATATTTTTATTTAAAATACATCACTTGTATCACTTGTCTTCCCATTGTTCATCGATTTGCTTGAGTGGGCATCAGTAATATATCCATACATCCTGTCATGTGCTAGTGTAGCCCAAGGGCATCTGCTCACTCCAGGAACATGAAGAGTCTCAAATCATTCATTCAGGTAATGGGAGTGAGGTCTATAACTGTTACTGGTTTATGGCATATCAAATACAACACAAGTAGCTCACCAGGCTCTGCTGTGCGGGTGGGGGTACTCTTGGTAGTAGGCTCTCAGTTAGTGCTTTTACTGATGAACCACAAGGCCACAACGGGAGAGATCAGCTTTTCGCTTGGGTGGAATTCTGACAAGTGGTGGAATCCAGATGTTGAAAATGGCTGCCCTCAGGGTTCAGGGGTTCCCCTAGTTTCTTGCGAGGCTCTACCGGGACGGCGAAGCAGGGCTAGAACCCGCCTTCCCTCCTGGATGCCTCATGATCAGCTGAGCAAAGGGAGAGCTGGTAGCAGCTCTGCCCCGTGTATCTGTGCCTCTAAGTCAAACATACCTGGGCTTGAAATAGATTTCACTGTGGGGTGGTACTCTGACAAGCAGGGTTTGAGATTGGCTTTTCTCTTGAATGGAGCTCTTATGAGCTGTGGAATCCAGATGTTGAAAATGGCTGCTCTCAGGGGTGCAGGGGGTTTCTCTAGCTTCTTGCGAGGCTCTATTGGGATGGTGGGCCAGGGCTAGAACCATTTTCCCTCCTGAAAGCCCTCATGATCTGCCAAGCACAGGGAGAGATGGTAGCAGCTCTGCTCCGTGTATCTGATTTAAAATACATATGGAAAAAAGAAAAGAAAGGAGTATGCATTGAATGTATACCATATAGTAAACAATTCACATACATAATTATATTTCATAGTTGTACCAGCTGTAGCAATAACTTCACAGAGGAAAAATAAGGTTCAAAACACTTAAGCAAATTAACCAAAATTGTATGTTTCAGAAGTAATATGCCAGACAACTAAAGTCTAATAGTATTCCAATAATCAAATTTCCTAGAAAAGATAGTGACTATATTATATTAGGAATGTAAAAAATCTCATGAGAGAATTACTTACATAAGATAGAAAAGGAAATTTTATTTGATTGACAAATTGTAAATGAGATATTACTACACACTCATTAGATAACTAAAGTAAAAATGTAACAATGTTGAATGCTATTAAGATTACAGAGAAATAAATATCTCATTTTGATGTTATGAGTACAAAATAACAGTATCATTCTAGTAAAGGTGAGTATAGTGGTGAGATTGGTGTTGGAATACTAAATGTCTGTAAAAATTATCATGAAAAACTTTGTTAAAAAATTTTAAATTATTTTCAAAAAAATAGTGTGACAGTCTCTTCAATGTAAACATACCCTTAAAAAAATGACCTAGTAGACTGGATAGATAGTACAGGGGGTAGGGGCATTTTGCTCTCAGAGAACTGATCTCAGCTTAATTCCCTGCATGGTATATGGGTACTCTGTGTACCACCAGGAAAGATCCTTAAGCACAGAGCCAAGCATAAGCCATGCATCCCAACCAGTGTATACCAAACACTCCCAAAAAATATGATCCACTATAATGCATTTATCTTAGAGATATAAAAAGTAAATGCAAAATCCTTTTAGCAAACATTTATAGCAACTCTTAGAATTTCCCAAATCTGATAACTGCTAAGATATTGTTCAATAGGTGAATGGGTAAACAAAGTAAACACTACATAAAACTATACAGCATTTTTTCAAAAAAATACAAAAGTATTAGAAATTTTCTAACATTAGAAATATTTTTTTTTCGGGGCTGGAGCGATAGCCCAGCGGGTAGGGCGTTGCCTTGCACGCGGCCGGCCTGTGCCGGCCTGGGTTCGATCCCGGCATCCCATATGGTTCCCCAAGCACCGCCAGGAGTAATTCCTGAATGCAGAGCCAGGAGAAACCCCTGAGCATTGCTGGGTGTGACCCAAAGAGCAAAAAAAAAAAAAAAAAAAAATTTTTTTTTCACTAATACAATGTTCTTGAAATAAGAAATTTATGTGTATGCAAACTATACTGCGGTTATCAATGGTGAGAAAAAGTGAACTGTAAGATGTCAATGTGACTGTAAAGAGGAAGTACAACAGAGATCTTAGTGGAGATGGAATAGTTCTGTCTTGACTGAAGTCGGGTACAAGAATCAAAGGGTTCATAAACTCTCTACCAAAAAGCTCCTAGAAACAATAGATTCCTACAGTAGAGTGGCAGGGTACAAAATCAATACACAAAGGTCAATGGCTTTCTTATATGCAAATAATGAAAGAGAAGAGATATTAAAAAACAATCCGATTCACAACTGTGCCACAGAAAATCAAATACATAGAATCAATTTGACTAAAAATGTAAATGATCTGTACAAAAGAAAACTATAAAACACTGCTTCAAGAAATAAGAGGACCTGAGGAAATAGAGACACATTTCCTGCTCATGGATTGGGAGAATTAACATTATCAAAATGGTAATACTCCCTAGAGCTTTATACAGATTCAATGTGGTCCCAAAAGGACACCCATGACATTCTTCAAAGAAACTGACCAGACACGCCTGAAATTTTTTGTGGAATAATAAACCCCCACGATTAGCTAAAGCAATCCTTGGGGGAAAAGAAGATGGAAGTTATCAATTTCCCCAACCTCAAACTCTACTACAAAACAGTAGTAATTAAAATAGCATGGTATTGGTACAGAGACAGTCCTGTAGACCTATGGAATAGAACTGAATATCCTGAAACACACTATCAAATATAGGATCACTTAATCTTTGATAAAGAAGCAAAAAAATTAAATGAAGCAAAAAAAAAAAAGCCTCGTCAACAAATGGTGCTGGGAAAATTGGACAGCTCAAAACAAGCCAGACAGCCCATTCCATAAGGGCCGCCATTTTTCACATCCAGACTGCCCTCTCATCAGAACTCCACCGAGCAAACCAGCCTATCACTGCCTGGCTCATCGAGATCCACCCTGCAGTAGTTTTTTTTCAATCCGGCCCAGGTATGCTGATCCAGAGACTCACAGACATGGGACAGAGCTGCTACTTGCTTTCCCTGTGCCCAGCCGCTCACGAGGTGCCATGAGGGATGGCGGGTTCTAGCCCTGGCCCGCCACCCCAGCAGAGCCCTCACAACAAGCCAGACGACCCCCCCCCCCACTCCATGAGGGCTGTCATTTTCCACATCCGACTTCCCTCTCGTCCACAACTCCACCCAGCAGACGAGCCTATCACAGCCTGGCTCGCATGGCCTCCTTGCGGTTCATCCATAAATGCTGTATTTAGAGGTGACTACAAGAGTATGCCACCCTCACAGCAAGCCTGGCAAGCTGCCTGTGTCGCGTATTTGATATGCCAAATACCAGTAACCATTATATTAGGTCATTCCCATGACCTAACATAATGGTTTGAGGTTCTTTATGTTCCTGGAGCAAGCAGATGCCCTTAGACTGTACTAGCATGAGACAGGACATATGGAGATATTACTGGTGCCTGGTCAAGCAAATAGACGATGAACGGGAAGATAGTGATAGTGACATGCAAAAAAATGAACTTAGGCCTCCTCATAACATCATGCACAAAAGTCAGATCATAATGGATTAAAGATCTCAACATCAGACATGAATCTATAAGTGCATCGAAGAAAACATAAGAAGAACATCCTATGACATCAAAATTAAAGGCATCTTCAAGAAGAAATCACTTGTATCACTTGTCTTGCTGTTTTTCATTGATTTGCTTGAGCGGACACCAGTAACATCTCCATCTGTCCTGTCATGTGCTAGTGTAGCCTGAGTGCGTCTACTCACTCCAGTAACTCAAAGAGCCTCAGACCATTCCTTCAGGTAATGGAAATGAGGTCTATAATTGATACTGGGTTTTGGCATATTAAATACAACATAGGTAGCTTGCCAGTGCTTATTTGAAGCACGGGTAGCTTCCAAAGAAGAAATACCACTGACAAAGAAAATGGAAGCAAAGATAAACAAATGGAATTATATAAAATGGAAAAAACTTCTGCACCTCCAAAGAAACACTGACGAAGATACAGAGACAGCCTGTAGACTTGGAAAGAATATCCACCCAACGCCCCATCTGATAGGGCGTTAATATCCATGATATATTAGGCACTAGTATTATTTTACAAGGAGAAAACAGCTAACCCCATCAAAAAATGGGGAGAAGAAATTACCAAAAGGCATATAAAAAAAGTTCTTCATCATTAATAATCAGGGAGATGCAAATCAAAACAACAATGAGGTATCATCTTACACCACTGAGATTGGCATACATTCAAAACAGCAAGAACAACCAGTGCTGGCTTGGATGTGGGGAGAAAGGGACCCTCATCCACTGTTGGTGGAATGGCAACTGGTCCAGCCCTTTTGGAAACAACATGGACATTCCTCCAAAAAATTAATATTGAGCTCCCATTTGACCCAGCAATAACACTCCTGGGAATATACCCTGGACACCCAAAAACACACAGCAAAAACACTATCTGCACTTCTGTATTCATCACAGCTTTATAAACAATAGAAAGGAAGGAAGGAAGGAAGGAAGGAAGAAGGAAGGAAGGAAGGAAGGAAGGAAGGAAGGAAGGAAGGAAGGAAGGAAGGAAGGAAGGAAGGAAGGAAGGAAGGAAGGAAGGAAGGAAGGAAGGAAGGAAGGAAGGAAGGAAGGAAGGAAGGAAGGAAGGAAGGAAGGAAGGAAGGAAGGAAGGAAGGAAAAAAACCCTATACATTGTGAATCTGGAAACAGTAATCACTATAAAAGGAGTATGTATGTATGTACATTGCTAAAAAGAGAAAAACAAAAACTTTAAATGTAATCAATTTCAGTCATGGGACTAATACAAAACCACAATTTTAAAAATGTAAATACACACACATATATATACATATATGCTCATGTTTATTGCATTATTAATTATAAAACTTAAGAACTGAAACTTAAGTATATACTTACTGGCATATGGATAAAGAAGATATGGTATATATATATATAATGAAATATTATTCATATATAAAGAAACATGAAATATTGACATTTGCAACAGCATAAATGAGCTTAGAGGGCATTATCCTAAGTAAAATAGACCAAAGTATAACATCATATGATTTTACTAATACATAGTATATAGATAAAATACATAAACAAAATAAAATAATTACATTTTTTGGACTATAAGACTAATTAATGATTACCAAAAGATAAGGAGGAAGGAGAGACCTGGCAAGTGCATAGGGTGAGCAGTGAAGGTGGGGGGGGGGGGCAAAGGGGTGATTATGTCAGGGCAAGAGGGCTATATGTATGTTAATAATGCACATATGAACCTTATTTTATAACTTAATGTTTCTTAAATTTAAAAAGAAATTATAAAAAGCTAATAAAATTTCACCATTTGCTGGAAGCTAAATGGCCAAGATACAACTGTAGACTGAAGAGTAAGTCATGTTATCACTAAATGTTACATCAAGTAGTTTGATTTTATCCACTATTAGCTTTATTAATGTTGCAAAGAACTATGAATACTTTTATTTCATTTTATGAATTTAAAAACTACACATACTCATACTCACTTTAGTATCACCTATTATAAAACTGATATAACACAAGAAAATCAGTATTGCTCCTGACAAGGGTGAAAGACATATTCATGAATCATTCCTTATTGAAGAAAAATGAGAAACTAAACAAAGTTAGACACATTATCCTATAATTGAACACAATTATAATAGCTAAATAAAAAACACTGTACTTACTAACAGAAAAAATTACCCTTTTACTGTATGCCAGAAACATTAAAGAGTACTCTCAGACCCTTATCACACATCTTCCACAAAAGTCAATTCAAAATAGATTAAGGATCTTCATATCAGATCTCAATATATCAATTATATTGAGGAAAACAGAGGAGGAATCTTTTGTGAAACTAAATCTATCTGTATCTTCAATGACTCAATACCTCTGACAGAGCCAACAGAAGCAAAAGTGCATTAAAGAAAAAAATCAAATGCAAATGGGAGTACATCAAACTAAGAAGCTTCTGAACCATAAAAATTGACCAGAATAAAAAGGCACCCTACAAACTGAGAGAAAATATTTGTGTATCGCTCATCTGACAAAGGGTTAGTATATTGATCGCTTCTAAAAAGTTAGCAAGAAAAATAAAACAATTTCCTCAAAAAATAGGGAGAAGAGATGCAAGGAAAACAAACAGAAAGGTATGTTAGGTAATAGGTATATTTAAAAATGTTTCTCATCACTTATTATCAAGGAAATGCAAATCCAAGCAACAATGAGCTAACACCTCACACCAGCCAGATTGGCACACACAAAAAGAACAACAAATCCGTGCTGGCATGGATATACGGAAGTGGATTCCTCATCTACTGTTGGTGGAAATGTTAACTAGTTCAACCTCTTTGAGAAAACTTATGAACACGCATAAAAAATCCAAGAATTGGGGGCGGAGCGATAGCCCAGCGGGTAGGGCGTTTGCCTTGCATGCGGCCAGCCTGTGCCGGCCTGGGTTCGATCCCCGGCATCCCATATGGTCCCCGAGCACCGCCAGGAGTAATTCCTGAGTGCAGAGCCAGGAGTAACCCCTGAGCATTGCTGGGTGTGACCCAAAAAGCAAAAAAAAAAAAAAAAAAATCCAAGAATTGTATTTCCATACAACCCAGCAACTGTATTTTTCCATATCTTCCTCAATGGTACAAAAACACTATTTCAAAGAGCTATTTGTATCCTACTGTTCACAATAACCAGGATCTGGAAACAACCCACATGTCTAACAATAGATGATTGAGTAAAGAAATTACGGTATACAGAACAGTAGGTAGGACACTGAATTTCGTTTGGCAAAACCTGATTTGAATCCCCATACCTGCATATGCATGGACCGTATAGAGCAAGGAATAGACCCTTGAGCACTTTTGGATATAATCCAATAATCTTTTCCTACCCTCCAAAATAAAGGAAAAGAAAATGTTTAAAAATATGTTACATATTTTAATTTTATATATGATTACATATAATTTATGTAATATTTTATGTATACATGTAATATTGCTACTTGGCTATAAGAAAAGATAAAACCATACAATTTGCCACCACATGGATGGAACTAAAGAGTGTCAAGCTGAGTGAAATCAGTGAGGAGAGGCAGATACTAAATAATCTCTTTCACGGGTGGGGTATACAGTGAGGAAATAAATGGCCAAGGCAAAAGAACTGAAGACTGGGTCCTCAGAACTGGAGTGAGTTTATCTTTGAGAAAAGAAGGGATGGGAGGGGTCCCTAGAATATTAGTGGAAGGAAGCAGGCACTCTGGTGGTGGGTGTGATACTGGAATGATGTATTCATTAAGCCATCAGTGAGGGCATTATTAACCATAATACAGCAATAAAATGGGGGAAGGAAATTATAAGTTAGAGAGATTAAGTTTTAAAAAATATTAAACTGAGTCTTCGTGATAATAAACACTATCATCAGATATATCCCACCCTTTTTGAATTTTCTTTTAATGGGTAAAATTTAACAAATACACTCCAAACAATAGTTTTCTCATATAAGACATTCATTACTATATAAGTACAGATATCTCAAAGACACTTGTTTGAGAACTTACTGGGTGATTTACAACTTATAAAGAAAAAGAATAAGAAACTTTGGAAATTCCTGAATTTTTAAGCAATTTAAACTGAACCACATATAGTCATTGTGTTATTGGAACAGATATTGGGATGGATAACAAAAGTCATATTGCAGTTCCACTTTTAATGTCTTAAGTAATCTCCATAGTATTTTCCATAGAGGTTGAATTAGCTGATATCAATACCAACAGTGGATGAGGGTTCGTTTTTCACCACATCCCCAAATACCAGTTATTTCCGGTCTTTTTAATATAGGCCACTCTCTGTGGTACCTATCTCATTGTAACAGTGACTGTATTTCCCTGAAAGTAAGTTATAAATATTTTTGCCATATTCCTACTGGCCAGTCATATGTCTTCTCCCAGTTTTTCAGTTTTCCTGCTGAATATGTAAGACATTGTACATAAATATTTTCTCCCAGCCCAAGTTTCTCTCACCATGAAAAAAAAACTTTACCCATTTAATGTAATCCTATTGATAGCTTTTGCTTTCTTTGCCAATGGAGCTGAATCACTGAAGGTAACATTGTAGTTCCACCTATGTTTTTGTGTACGGTGTGAGATAGGAGCCAATTTTTTTTTAATTTGACTATCTGGCTTTCCTGGTTTCATTGCTCAGGTTTTCTTTGCTCTACTTCTTCCAGCTAGTCCTTTTGTCATAGGTTAACTGTTTATATATCTGAGTGTATATATCTGGATTAGCAATTCTATTCCATTGGTATAAAACTATTTTTATTTCATCACCATACAGTTTTGATTATAGTAGCCTTACAGAACAATTTAAACTTTTGGAGTGCAATCCCTCCCATTTTATCTCAGAAATAATAGCTTTGTCTATTGACAGAGTTATATAATTCT
Organism: Cryptotis parvus; assembly: GCA_021461705.1. Lineage (NCBI taxonomy): Eukaryota > Metazoa > Chordata > Mammalia > Eulipotyphla > Soricidae > Cryptotis > Cryptotis parvus. The sequence continues at coordinate 31,839 of JAJIBD010008945.1, forward strand.
ATACAAATTTTACTGTGTGTGTTTCTAAGTCCTTGATGAATGTCACTGGAATCAAAGGAAATTGCACTGGGTTCATATAATTATTGCTTTGGCTATAATTTTGGTGGTATTACTACAATCCATGATAGTGAAATATTTTCCCATATTGTGTTCTCTATTTCTTTTAGTGGTGAATTACTGGTTTTAATGAATATTTCTTTCATAACCTTTGCTAATTCCTGAAATTAAGGTAGTATTGGGCCAGAGCGGTAACACAGCAGGTAGGGTATTTGCCTTGCACACGAACAACCTAAATTCAATCCTCGGCATCCCAGATGGTCCCCCAAGCACCAGCAGGAGTAATTCCAGATTGCAGAGCTGGAGTAATCCTTGAGCATTGATTGCCAGGTGTGACCCAAAGAGCAAAAATTTAAAAAAATAAATTAAATAGCATTGTTTAGTTTTGTGGCTCAAAGGTGCTCATGTGCTACTACTGACTCACTGCTCAGATCAGAGTTGCTTGCAGCAGTGCTGGATAGGAGGCATGATGCTGGAAACCAAATGTAGGAATTCACACATGCAATGCAAGTGTTCTGCCACTGAGCTACATCCCTAGTTGATGGACACTATTTTCAATAGGTTTTATTTCATTGTTTGCATATAAAAATGCAGCTGATTCTTGTGTATTGAATTTGCAGTCTGTTTTGTTGAACTGAGTTATTGTTTCTAAAATTTATTACTGGAGTTTTTAGTGTCTTCTATATGTACAACCGTGTCAACTGCCAATAGTGATACTTAACTTCTTTTCCAATTTAAAAAAGGTAGATGTTGGGGCCGGAGCGATAGCCCAGCGGGTAAGGCGTTTGCCTTGCCAGCCGTGCCAGCCGGTCCGGCCCGGTCTCGATCCCCGGCAACCCATATGGTCCCCCAAGCACAGCCAGGAGTAATTCCTGAGTGCAGAGCCAGGAGAAACCCCTGAGCGCCGCCGAGGTGTGACCCAAAAAAGCAAAAAAAAAAAAAAAAAGCAAAAAAAAATAGGTAGATGCTGTTGATTTATTCTCAATGATACATTCTCAAATGTGAGTAAAACTATCATGAAGGCTTAGAATTTGAGACTAAGATAAATAAACCCAAGTTAAATAGAAGACTTGCAATAGAGAATTTTCTCATTTAAATGAGTATAGAATAACTTATTTCCAAGAAAAGGCAAAGGTAAATAAAAGCATATGTATGGAGAAAGAGCAGCCACTATGTGTGGGGCTGGGGGAGAGAAAATGCACACATTCAATGAAAATCAATTTAATATTATAAATCAAAATTGAAATAAAATTGTCTGGTCCAGGAGTTACATATGAAGGCATAATTGCACATAAATAAAATAGCATTTGTAGAGACTGCCTGTTGCTGCATTAGGTGTAATTACAAATACATGGAAATAATGTTAAGTATCCACCAAACAGTAATAAATTGCAGCATATCTATCAGTCATTTGAAGCACTCATACATTCTTTTGTAGATATATCAAAGAAATGATTGTTAAGTGAAAATCAAGCAAGTTCAACAGCAATACAGGATGATACTTATTACACAAAAGCAAGAGACACATATAAATATACATTTATATTTTATTAAACCTATTAACATTTTGTTATAGTATAGCAAATATAAACAGAAAAACAAGTTGGGCTAGCCTAAAAGATTTTCACATTCTGTGTGACTAACCAATCATGTTGTACACTGTTCAATCCCATTGCTATTTAATATACTATTCTGTAAATGTGCCACAATTTATCCATTCTAATTTTTATCGGTAGTTGGGCAGTGCCCAATTTGAGGTTCTCTAACAGCACTGCTTTGAATATTCTAGTATATACATAAATATTTCCACATAGGAAGAAGTTTCAAGCTACAGGCTCCTCAAGACCACAATTTTAATAGGTATTACCACATAATTTTCATAATTGAATCAATTAAAATTTCCACCAGTAATGAGAGTTCTATTTCTATAAATCCAAACCCTCATTTGATATATTTTCTTTAATTTTAGATACTTTAGTAGTATTCTTTGGTAATATATTATAGATTTACCTTGAGCAACATTGCTCCAAGGGTTCACTCACACGTGTGGGGAGGGGCCATGCTGGCCAGACTCTGAGTGGAGATTTGGGCTCCGCCCTTTCCTCCACCTCCATGCCAGCTACCCTGGAAGAGAGGTCTGGAGTGAATGGAGACCCATCCACTCCAGACCCGCAGCTGTGCTGCTCTGCTGGCCCCATATGGAAGCAACCCATGGAGCTGATCTCCTGGTAAGGGGTTCGGCCAGCCCCTGGCCGAGTCCAACATTGCTCCAAGGGTTCACTCACATGTGTGGGGGAGAGACCATGCTGGCCTGACTCAGAGTGGAGATTTGGGCTCCACTCTTTCCTCCACCTCCATGCCAGCTACCCTGGAATGACCCACCCACGCCAGACCCACAGCTCCGTTGGAGCACGGCTGCTTTGCGGCTGCACGATATTCTTAGATAATACTGTGTTTTAGGATAAGGTCTTTCCAAGGATCTTTCACATTTATACACTGTATACAGTTCTAGACTGGTTCTAACTGATACCCGTCATCCCAGTAAGCCTAGCAAGAAGCCAGAGCAACCCACACATGATGTGGTCAGTCATTTTCAACATCCAGACTCCATAGTTCCTCAGAGCTCCATCCAAGAGAAAACTTGATCTTTCCTCCTTAAGTTTCATCAGTAAATGCTTGAGATGAGAGCCTTCTACTGTGAGTATCTACATGGCAGAGCCTGGCAAGCTACCTATGTTTTATTTGTTATGCCATAAACTAGGAACAATTATGGACCTCAATTCCATGAACTGAAGAATAGTTATAGGCTCTTCCTGTCCCTGGAGCAAGCAGATGTCCTTAGGCTACACTTGCTTGTGACAAGACGGATGGAGATGTTACTGGTGCCCACTCAAGAAAATCGATGAACAACTGGAAGACAGTGATACAGTAATACCTTGAGCAACTCATCACCTTTATTATTCATTAGTACTCCCTTTAGTAAGAAGTCCATTTCAATAGTCCAATTTTCTATCAGGTTGTTTTTCTTTTTACTTTTAAATTTGAAGTATGTGAATATATTATTTTAAAAGTAAACTGAAATGCCTTTTAAAAGTAAATTCAAAAGCAATTATAAATACAAATTTTAGACGCTAGAGCAATCTAGTTCAGTAGTTAGGGCACTTGCCCAGCAAGAGTCCCACCAGGTTTGATCCCGGCATCCCATATGGTCCTCTGAGCCCCAACAGGAGTGGCCTGAGAGTAGAATCAAAGAATAAGCCGTGAGGGGCCAGAGCCATAGCCCAGTGGGTAGGGCGTTTGCCTTGCCCTCGGCTGGCCTGTGCCGGTTCAGGTTCGATCCCTCCAGGTTCGATCCCCGGCATCCCATTTGGTCCCCCGAGCACTGCCAGGAGTAATTCCTGAGTGTAGAGCCAGGAGTAACCCCTGAGCGTCACCGGTGTGACCCAAAAAGAAAAAAAAAAGAATAAGCCCTGAACACTGTTGGATGTAGCCCCAAAAACAAAAGATTCTTTATGCTTCGCTGAGAGATTTACAACATACTTATAATTCTAAAACTTTGAAAGTTTTATTTTCTACTTACACCAAATAATAGAGTAACGAAGTTTCCTTTTTTTAAATAATTTTATTTTTCATGGAATTCCATGGAATAGTAACTGCCCCTTTTTACGCTTGCATAGATTTAAAAGAATTTCAGTGTCTCAACTTCAATGTGTATATTTCATTAACTCTACAAAATAATCCAGATACTCAGACTTAAATCATATGCAAACTGCATTATTTTAACAGGTTTTCCTCTTAGAGTCTGCCATGGTTTCCCAAGCCACCAGGAGTGATCTGAGTGCATAGCCAAGAGTAAGTCCTGCATACCACCGAGTGTGGTTCAAAAACAAAAAGAAAAACAAAAAATAAAATGGAGGCCCATTAAAAAAATGGCTAGTAGGTTCAGAGCAATAGTACAGTGGGTAAAGCACTTGCTTTGCTCAATGGTGAAAAACCAAGGTTCAATCCCCAGCATCCCATATGGTCCCCAAGCACCTCCAGGAGTAACCACTAAACATTGCCAGATGTGATCCAAAATTAAAAAAAAGATAAAAATGGAAAAAAACCCAAGGAAGAGTATATACTTTCAAGTCTGACTCTACCACTTAGATTTCATATTAATTTCCTTCATATTCTCCTGTTTTCTCAATATCAATCATTTTCTTAACTTCTATGTATTACTGTAGCACATTTTCAGGAAGAGGAGGAATGAAAAAACAATATCCATGTACACATGAAGATATTTTTGTTCTTCCCGTTATAATCCATTGATAATTCAACAGAATTATCAATTAGAAGTTGTTTTTCAGAATTTTGAATAAATGTGACTTCACTGTGTTTTAACATTTCACAGATATATTCAATGCTATTCTAATTTTTGTCCCTTTATTCCTTATTCTTCCCCATGAAAACTTTTTTTAATCTTCTCTTTATTATTTGTGTTCTGATATTTTGATGATAAACATCACTTGATCACTTGACTTCCGTAGATCATCGATTACTCGAGCAGGCACCAGTAACATCTCCATATGTCCTGTCACATGCGAGATAGCCCAAGGGCATCTGCTTGCTCCAGGAACATAAAGAGCCTCAAACCATTCCATCAAGTCATGGGAATGAGGTCTATAATTGTTACTGGTATTTGGCATGTCAAATACGACTCGGGTAGCTTGCCAAGCTCTGCCGTGCGGGTGGGATAATCTTGTAGTCACCTCAAAACTCGAGCATTTATTGATGAACCGCTTTTATTTCTTCCATTGTGGGTTGTTTCAATCTGGAAACCCTCTTCTTTCGGACTGGCAAAACTTTTTAATTATTTTTGGATCATTTCCTGTGTGCTTAGTTTTGTTCTATTTAGACCACATAAATGAATGAAAGCAATGTCTGCAGAGTACTTGTAGCTTAGTAAGCAATCAAGCATATGGCAGCACTATGCATTTTAGCTTAATTTACCTGGTGCTGGAGAAATGGTGCAGGAAGTAAACCAATGCTTCTATCTTGCATGAATGAACCCAGAAACGTTCGATCCCTGTTACCACCCATAGCCCCCACTACCTCCAGGCATGATCCCAGCACAGAGCCAGGAGTAAGTCCTGAACACCACAGGATATTGCCCAAGTACCCCTTCCCCAATTTTAGCACTTTCAACTTCCCTTGACTGTAAAATAACATTGTGACTCTCATACCGTGCAAGAAAAACTCTAATAACATCTTTTTTAAAAATATTCTGCCTGCCTACAAAATTTTTAAAATATCTGCCTACTGCTTCTCCAGTAGGCAGAAATTCTCCACTCAGGTCGAACCTTCTTTATGATAGTTGTCCAAGAATCTGTTAAATCCTAGAACCATGGGTTTATGTACATTATTTGCAATCACATTCAACAAAACACTTGCGTAGACAAATGTTTGCCTAAGGTCAAGAGAACGTTTGCTTTGGGAGCAGGGGGTGGCACTGAACACCGATTGCATTCTTCTAAAACTCTAAGCTTTTTGCAATCTTACCTGGGGTCAGAGAAATGGGTTCTGTCCCGCTACACTGCAGTGGCGGCCTGTACGTAACTACCGAGCAAAGTAGGCCTGAAGCAGGGGCATGTGTGAGAAATCCAGCCGAGGGCCAGGAACAAGTACGGGGCACCTAAACTTGTGGACAGACTTGAGAAACTGGACAGTTCACCCACATCTCCTCCTCCGTGGAGGTGCTGTCAGGAAGGGACGGCAGCACCCAGCTGCACCTGACGTCCGACTAGAACCCTGCGGACCCCGGCCCCGCGGGTAGCGCGTGCAGCCCCAGAGAGTCACTTCCGGCCGCGCGCCGGGAGCCCCGCGCAGGCGCAGAGGCGGGACGGGCGCGCCCTCGGCCGCACGCGCCGCCCGCCTTGGGATGCGGCGGGGCCGCTCTTGAGGCCCTGAGGAAAACTCCCCTGGCAGGCTTGAGGGGCAGCTGACACCATCCCTCCGCGCCGGACTCCGGCCAGGAGGGACTTTCCCGCGCAGAAAACCATTACGAGCCTCGGGGTGGGGTGGCGGAAACGGGCTCCAGTGTGTCCGTCAGCTCCACGCCCCAGTCCGAGCCGCGGCCACCCGCGCGACGGCGATCAGGGCCAAAGACGCAGCGCCTGAGCCGGGCACCTCAGCCGGGGTCTCTCGGGAGTCCTTGTCTGCGCCTCAGCCGGGGTCTCTCGGGAGTCCTTGTCTGCGCCTCAGCCGGGGTCTCCGGGAGTCCCCTGTCGGCGCCTCAGCCGGGGTCTCTCGGGAGTCCCTGTCCGCGCCTCAGTCGGGTGCTTCAGGGAGTTCCTGTCCGCCTCGGCCGCTCCCTCCGGGCGCCCCTGACCGCCTCCGCCGCCCCCTCCGGACGCCCCTGACCGCCTCGGCCGCCCCCCCGGACGCCCCCTGTCCACCCTCGGCCGCCCCCTCCGGGCGCCCCCTGTCCACCTCCCCAAGACTCCGGCGAAGTTGGCTGAGGGAGGAGCCGCGACGGCCGGGCACGAGTGGCCGGGAGAGGAAGCTCCTCCTCGCCGCGCTGTCACCCGGGACTCCAGCTGCGACCCGGGACACGCAGCGGCCGGCGGGGGCCGCGCGAGTTATGGGCCGCCCGGCCACTTAGAGTCGGGCAGCGGCGAGGAGCGGGCAGCCATGAACGGGGAGGCCATCTGCAGCGCGCTGCCCGCTATCCCCTACCACAAGCTGGCCGACCTGCGCTACCTGAGCCGCGGCGCGTCGGGCACCGTGTCGTCCGCCCGCCACGCAGACTGGCGCGTCCAGGTGGCCGTGAAGCACCTGCACATCCACACGCCGCTGCTCGACAGGTAGGGCCCCCGCCGCGCGCTCAGCAGCCCCACTCGCAGCCTCCGGCCCCCGAGCGAGCGAGAGGCCGCTGGGGTCCCCTAGAGGCCGCTGGGGTCCCCTAGGAGGCGACCCAGCTGGGATCCGTCCCACACCACCGCCCCTGTCACCTTTAGGCATGGGACCGGCGCCGGCTCCGGCTCCGTGGTGGAAACCGGCTGCTCCGAGGTCACTGCCCTCATCACCCCTCAGTTTACTCCACAGCGCTCTCCCGTGCTTCTTCCCCGAGGCTGAGATGGCTCTCTGTGTATTGCAAAATTCTGCCATCGCAGCACGATTCTAAACGTCTTTACGTCTTTATTGAATGTGTGGATTTATTGTGGGCTGACCAGACTACCTGCCCTTCCTTCCTTCCTTCCTTCCTTCCTTCCTTCCTTCCTTCCTTCCTTCCTTCCTTCCTTCCTTCCTTCCTTCCTTCCTTCCTTCCTTCCTTCCTTCCTTCCTCCCCCTCCCTCCCTCCTCCTCCCTCCCTCCTCCCCTCCCCCTCCTCCCTCCCCTCCCTCCCTCCTGTCCTGTCCTTCTTACCCCCTCCCTCCTTCCTTGGAATGTGTTTGCGTGCACTTTGGGATCAGTTTCTAGGATTGCAGGCAGCTCCCAGCCACAGGTGGCACTCGCTCCTGGAAAGTGGCCAATGGAATGTGATCCAAATGTACATACAGCTAAGTGTGCCCTCGATTTCCAGCATTTAGAACTTTATAAGAAAAGAGAATTTTAACATCTCACCGATGGATGTGTTTCTTGGTTAAGATCGTATTTCTGAAATGCTGGCTACATAAGAAATGTTGAAATTCAGTTCATGTCTCTGTTTCACGTGGCCACTAGAACATTTTAAATTGTGTGGTCTATGCTATGTTCTTTTTATTTCCTTTGCATTTGTTCAGCTGTTTGAACAAGTTTGGGTTTGGGGTTTTTGTTTTGTTTTTGTTTTTGGCAAAACATTTTTACAAGAGTGTAAATGTTTGTATGTTTCAGGAGGTTGCTGTTACCATGTCATGCCCATCACCAAAAAGCATCAATAACAGTCCACCATTGTTCATGTGACCCTTCCTTTGCATCTCCCTAACCCCTTTAAGTAAACTTAGTTCTATGTAAGATTATAGGGTATTTGTCTTTCTCCTTCTGACTTATTTCACTTAGCATTATACCTTTGCAGTTATCCCTATGTTATAGCAAAAAGTGAGATTTCATCTTTTCTCATAGCTGGGTAGCATTTAGAAAATTAGATATGTATCCCACACTTTCTTTTTCTTTTCATTTTGGTCTTTGGGTCATGCCAAAAACCAAATGTTCAGGGCTTACTCCTGATGCTGTGCTCAGAAATCACTCCTGGTAGTAGTCAGGGGACTATACATGGTGCTAGGGATAGCCCCAGTGCACAACTATGCAAGGCAAGTGCCTCTAGACGGATTCACTCTCTCCAGACCACATTTTCTTAAACCACCCTTCTGTCACTAGGCATTTGGTTTGTTTTCTGACCAGATCTCAACTAGTACAACTAGCTCAGCAATGAACATAGGTATAAGAAGAACCTTTCATAAGACTGTTTTCATGTTCTTTGGATGCATACCTAGAAATAGAATTTCTGGATCTTAGTTCTATGTTCAATTTTTTTAGCGGTTTGAGGCTTTTTTAAAAAATTTTTTATTATACATTTTATTATACCACCGTGAGATATACAATTACAACGTTGTTCATGTTTAGAGGTTTCGGTCACATAGTGTTTCAGCACCCGCCCTCCACCAGTGCCCATTTCCCACCACCAATGTCCCCAATTCCCTCCCCCTCCCATAGCCTGCCTAAATGGCAGGTTCTTTATCTTTTTTCTCTCTCCCTCTCTTTTCCTTCTCTTTTGGCACACATTTTTTGCTTCCTGAGCAACGCCCCTGTGAATTCTAGGATGTTTGGGATTGGTCTTTTGATTGTGTTTATTTTGTTTATAGTTTATTACCTGTGGTCATGAAAGTTTAAGCACCAGTTTCATAGTTTCTCATGGGAAAGCCTGAGCCCAGGGAAATGGGTTTCATTATTGCTGACACTAAACTGATTCAGAAGACTGTTAAATGACAAAGTTAGGATTGCAAATGTCACTCTTGTGCTAAAACAATTTTCATACAATATGCAGGTTTAAATAGGGTGCTAGAATTAGCTTCTTGTGGAAAAATATTTCAACCATATACCATAGACATCTTAGTGCATGTTTTCTAGTCAGTGAGTCTAGTCACTGTTCATGTGCATTTTTCTCCCAGCTGCAAATAAATGAAGTACTATATTTAGTTCTTAGTTAAAATCCCTGATTGCATCAGTTTCCTTCTTGCCATATTCTCTAATGTGAAAATTCAGAGACTGGCACACATCCAAAAGAAGAAGACCAGTGCTATCTGAATGTGGGGGAGGAAGTGACTCTCATTCATTGTTGGTGGGAATGCCAGCTGGTCCAGATGTATTGGAAAACAATACAGACCTCACAAAAAAAATATATGAATTGAGCTCTCGTTTGACCTAGCAATACCACTTCTGGGAATAAACCCTGGAATCCCAAAACACACAGCAGAAATACCATCTGCACTCCTCTGTTCATTAGGAACACTATTCACAATAGCCAGAATCTGGAAAAAATAAAAACCTGAGTTCCCAAGAAGAAGCAACTGGATAAAGAAACCATGGTACATCGACACAATGGAATACTACACAGCTATTAGGAAAATGGAAGTCATGAAACTTGCTTATAAATGTATGGACATGAAGAGTATCAAACTGAATGAAATGAATCAGAAGAGGGATATAGAATAACTGCATTCATTTGTGGGATATTAAAAATAGTAGTATACTGATATCCAAGGACAGGGAAAAGCAGGGGCCAGGAGAACTGGTCCATTTTTGGAAGCTTGCCACATGTGTGTGAGGGGCAGAGGGCAATTAGGATAGAGAAGGGACCACTATGACAATAATAGTTGGGAATGATCATGCTGTACAAGAACTGAGTGCTGAAAGTAGGTAAAGGGATATACATGATAACTTTTCAGTATCTGTTTTGCGAACCATATTGCCAATATATAATATACACATATATACGTATATATGTATATAACATATATATAACATATATATGTATATATACATATATATGTGTGTATAGAGAGAGAGCAAGGCAGAGAGAAAGAGAGCTCCTGCTATAGAGGAGGTTTGGGAGAGAGCAGGAAGGAGACTGGGGATATTGGTGGTAGGAAATATACACTGATGAAGGAATAGGTGTTGGAACATTGTACAACTAAAACCCAATCATGAACAACTTTTAACTATCTCATGGCGATTCAATTATAAATAACTAAATAGATAAATAAATAAATATGTAATATGAAAATTAATCACACTAAGATGCCTGCTGGACTGGAAGCTGTTAGTATCTGGGGCTAAGGGCACTTGCCTTGCAGGAGGTTGACCTAAATTCAATCCACAGCATCCCATATGGTTTGCCAAGCACTGCCAGGAATAATCCCTAAAGCTAGAGCCAGGAATAAGTTCTGAGCACTGCTAAGTATGGTCCCCACCTGTATCACCAGTTTATTTTAATGTTCTTAGTATCAAATCCACTTCAGCCCTGCTAGTGTCATTGGACTTCTCAAGATTATTCCCAATTTCTGTATACTACAGTCCAGGCCTGGTGATATATAGGGTATGATAATGTTTACTCTGAGCTCTAAGTTTTACACAGCAAGTACTGGACAAAAGTGTGAATATACATATATATATACATCTGCATACATATATATGTTAATAGTGCTGAGGTGCAGTGGGTTAGAGTATGTAGATTATGTTTTAGAACGAAGAGCCTGAGCAATTGTACAGCAAGTAGGCCACTTGCCTTGCATGCAGCTAACCGAAGCTGAATCCCCATCATCCTATAAGGTCCTTCAGCCTCCCCAGGAGTGATCTTTGAGTGCAGAGCCAGGAGCAATCCCTGAGTACTGCCAGATGTGGAAAATAAATGTTTAATTTATATATATATGTATATATATTTTTAAATATATATATATATTTAAATATAAATAATTTTATATATGAATTATATGTATATAATTTAGAATGAACTGGAAAATACATGAAAATCTAATACTGGGGACTGGAGCGGTAAAGCGGGTAGAGCATTTGCCTTACAAGTGGCTGACCAGGTTCAATCCCTGGCATCCCATATGGTTCCTCAAGCACCGCCAGGAGAGTAAGTCCTGAGTGGAGAGCCAGGAGTAACCCCTGGGCATTGCAGGGTGTGACCCAAAAAATTCAAATTAAAAAAAAAGAAAATCTAATACTGAAGGACCTGCTAGGTATAATAACGTGGTTGCCCCATTATAGATGCTATTTCTCATGCCATTTGGGGGACTAGAAATGGTGAGTTCCCTTTCTGTACGCTAATAATTTTCATAAACTCAAAAGGAGTTTTTTTCAAATTTTCATTAAATTCAGAAGGAAACTACTTTATTTCAACCAAAGAACTCATAACTACCACTGAAACACCACTCTCATCTTAGTACATCTGCATACTCTTCTCATTACTCAAGATGTTAACATTGCAGTATTTCTGCAGTCTGACAGTAGGGCTGGGCCGTTGACTCATACAGTTTCTATTTCCACACTTACAAAGTGGGGGAATAATAAATACATGTACTTCTTGTCTCTGCTGTGGATAATGTTTTCATTGTTCTTTGGGATCACCTGAAAGACACTTATGTTTTGTTCTGTTACATGTTCTTATTTTAGCAATTGGTGAGTCATACTACATAATTGTACTTCAGCCCAATGAATGGGCCTTCCCCAGCTATCTTCAGATACCTTCTAATGAGCAGATGAGTCTGATCAGCTACCTAAACTCCCTGTAGATTAGACAGTACTGTCCCAGAGTGACAGTACTGCCCCAATCACCCTGCAAGTATCTAGGCCAGTGGTAACCTCCAGAGCAATTGTGGGGCCTATCTGTTGTTGCTCTTGTTGTTTGCTTAAATAAGGTAGCTGTGGGGACAAGGGGTGTTGGTGAGATCGCTGAGTATTTTCCTGAAAAGAGGGCTGTAGCCCAAATAAGTTGGTTTTATGACTGAATTTTTGAGTTGAGTAACTATAGAAACTATTTTATGCTTTTGTTTTTGAAAATATAAAGAGGATTAGAAGATAGTTCAAAGAGCTGAAAAACAAGTCTTGCATGACTGAGGCCTGAATTTACACTCCTGACACCTTTAGGGTCTCCATCAGCGCTGTATTTAGTCCTACTTGCCCTTCAAGTACCTCTAACTAGTTAAAAGCCCACCAAGGCCCACGCCACTGCGCCCTGTGTTGCCTGGAAAGCCGAACCTGAACCTTTAAGTACTGGGGAGAACAAAGCAGACAAAACAATATGATAATATAAAAAAATTATTTTACATTGTTTTTACATTTTCTCTTTTCTCACTAGTTGAGTCTTCCCAAAATCTGACCTCAGTAACATTTCTTCTCTCATAAAGCAGCGAAGTGCAAAGAATATAGGCTTAGAGTTCCAAGGTTGCAATTCTAACTTCAACTCTGCCGTTTACTGGCATGACCATTAGAAAAATATTAATTTTGCTGATACTCACCATCCTCGTGTTTAACATGATAATAATGAAACCAATTTTTTCAAGTGTTGGTTTAAGAAAGTAGAATAGGGGCCAGAGCAGTAGCACAAAGAGTAGAACACTTGCCTTGCTCAAGGCAACCTTGGTTTATTCCCTCATATCCTATGTGGTCCCCAGAGCCCCTCCAGGAGCGATCCTTGAGTGTAGAGCAGGAGTAATCCCTGAGCAGCTATGGTTGTGACCAAAAAACAAAGAGAAAATAAAAAGAAATAGTGTATACGAAGTGGTCAACATATAATGGAATCTCTGGAGAAGGAAGAATGGCCCGTATTCTTAATAGGAGGAAGAATGTATTAAGAATCACTAAGAATTTGCCTACCTACTCTCTTTACAGTTTTCCAGAAATCTTTAGGTTTATCCTCTTTGCCCTTGTGAGGGTATTACATAAAAAGTTGCCTTCTTGCCTTACATCTCTTATATTTTACCCTTTTCCAGGAATGATTTGGAGGAACTTAGTATAGGACCTTAACACATGTAAGGCATCTATTCTACCGCTAAGCCACCTCCTGGGCCTTCACTTATACCTCTTAATGCAAATACAGAGATGTTTAACCTTAGGGAGTATAATACAGAAATGTTTGAACTTAAGAAGTGTGGTCTCATGGACTGAGAGAACTGCTTTTCAGAATAGGAATATTAAGTGACTGAAGAACAGGAAGGAGAGATGCTTTGCAGCATATACCTGCTTATAGCTCTTTAATTTTGAAATACTCTTTTTTTTTTCTTTTTTAGCGTCACACCCAGCAATGCTCAGGGGTTACTCCTGGCTCTGCACTCAGGAATTACTCCTGGTGGTGCTCGGGGGACCATATGGGATGCCGGGATCGAACCCGGACTGGCACAGGCCGGCTGCGTGCAAGGCAAACACCTTACTGCTGGGCTATCGCTCCGGCCCCATAATTTTGAAATACTCTTTACATAAAATAAATGAATAGGGCTTTTTCAATTTTGTTTTGCTGTCTGCTTTTAATGTGGGCCTCCAGACTTCCTCTGGAGTTTGTTGCTTTCCTTTTTAAACAGTCATGCTTCCAGAGTTTGGGTGGTTAATCATCACTTCCCCTAACAGACTTCAAGACATTTTTGTATTTCTGTTATTCCTGCTACCATCCTTTTCATCCAGGGTGAAAGCTGATGATACCCTGAACACCCTTCCATTTCTTTTTTTTATTTTATTAAATACTGTGATTTACAAAGTACAAAGCTTTTTTGCAATACAGTTGTTAAAAAGACTCATCGTTCATCACCAGTCCCACCACCAGTGTGCCCCCTACCACCAGCAGAAACCCCTATTTCCCACCCACCTCCCATCCCCATCCCCTTACCTGCTCCCTTAGCCAGCATCAATTATGTTGATCATTACTGCCCATATAACGGAATGATATTGACAAAGTCATTAGTTTTTTTTTCTGGGTTGTTCTGTGGAGTCTGGCCGGAGTCTGTTCTTGGATTAACTTTCTGGGTTTCCTGAACATAGTGGTTCTCTACTGTCAAGCCAGGATTCATCACCACTGCACCCACAGAAAACCCTACTTCACATTTATCTCAACCTCTATTTGAGTTTGTCCTACATCTATTCTATGTTGCTCATTGGGGCCACTTCTCTAAACACAGTCAGTGAATATAGTCTTAGACAAAACTCATTGGAGATTCTTAAAACTCCTTGTGCTATCTGAGACCACTGTATAGGAAATTTTCGGTATGTTACCACAGATGACACATTGTGTCCACACGTGAGATGTGATGGGATAGTGTTAGATGAGTATACCAGGTTTTGAGATGGGAGTTGGGCTGTGTCCAGCTGTGGAGTCCAGACCTTGAGGATGACCACCCTTCCATTTCTTTTCATTTGTTTTTATCCCTCTGGTCATTCATCAGTCACCACTTTCTGGGCATTATATTCGTCTAGGAGTTTTATTTTCATTTCCGTTTGCAACACTTAGAGTTTGGACTCTGCCTTACACCCAAAATAGTATTATAATCTAAGACCCAATCTTCTAGCAGTTGGTTTTCATGAAGACTGCCTACCAGTAGGAGTCTACTCCATGATCCTAACTTGTTCTGGTTATGTTATGCTTCTGCTTATAAATCTTTGATCATGGGTCAGAGAGACAGTGAACTGAGTACATGATTTGTCTGCAGGAGATTCAGCGCAATCCCCAGCACCACATGTTCGCCCAACAACAGCCAGAAGTGACCCTGAGCAGAGTTCACAGTAGCCGCTGAGCATCAATAGGTGTGACCCCTCACGCCACCCCTCCTCCAAAACGCACACCTTTGGTCACACCTTTAGGCTATAAATAAAGTATAAAAATTCTGGCTGGACTTAAGGTTCTAAAATGTGACCATAATCTACCATATTCACCTTCGCTCCTTGTATATACTGTTATTTATTTATTGATGCATGTTAGTTTGCCATTTTCTAGGTTAAGCCTTTATTTAACTTCTTGACACATATGCAACTATTAAGTATCTACTATAAGCAAGGCATTGTTTCAGGACTTGGGGTACACAGAGAAAGAAACACAAGTCCTTCTCCTGAATACCACATTTATCTTGGTTGCCCTGGCCCTGTCGTCTAATGGATGAGATTCTATCAATCATAAAATGAAATCTCAACTTTATAAATGGTGTTGACTCCCCTAGCCCAAAGCTTATTCTCTCTTTCTGACCTCTCCAGAGTTCTCTGTTTGTCATTTATGACACGGTTATATTTTAAATTTTAGTTTTGTAAATTTGCTCTCATTGTAAGCTGTATTGAAAAATAATTGGCTAATAAAATTGTATCTACTTATATTTTTCAATATTATGTTTTAATGTGTCTATCCATTGTGAAATCATAACCAAAATTAACCATAATTATCACAACCGTAATTAACACATGTAAAGACATACAGATGGTAGGTAGGTATAATAAATGATGATAGAACATCACTAATCATTAGGGAAATACAAGTCAAAATCATAATAAGTACTTATTTTTCTATAAAGATTCTGGGTAAGGGCTGGAATAATAGTATAGTCGGTAGGATGTTGCACACAGCAAACCTGGGTTAGATCCCTAGCACCCCGTATGGTCCCTCGAGCCTGCTAGGTATTATCCTTGACTGCGGTCTCAGTCCCTCTGCACCACTTGGAATTCCCCCCCCATAAAAATAGGGGGCATATAAGGGGCAGACTTTTTTTCTTTATGTTCTCCATAGACTTGTGAAAACAATTTGTTCATAATTAAAGTTAAATATTGTTTTGTATATGAGTGGTTTGAGATTGAAACAGTTTCTTCTCAGTGTTCATAGCTTTCAGTGTGTAGTAACTAGGCAGATACAGATTAAATGACTTATTGTCATTTAATGAAACACTTAGATATTGAATGTTCAGAATATTTTAAAATTATATATGCTATTAAACCATAGAATAATTTAATAAATTTTACCATTTAATACTTAATCATTTCATTAGGTCAGATAAGTCATTCTAATATCAGTAGACTTCATACATTTACTGAAACTTTGTTTTCCTTTTCCTAGAAATGTAAACAATAAGAACTTTTTATGTCAGTAGCTTATAGAAATCATTCTTTTTTAATCATTTTATTACACCACCTTTCGATATACAATTACAAGATGCTCATGTTTGAGTTTTGGTATAGTGTTCCAACACCCATCCCTCCACCCGTGCCCATCTCCTATCACCAATGTCCCCACCTCCCTCCCCCCCCCAGCCCACCTCCATGGTGTGTTCTGTATCTCCTTTCTCTCCTCTCTCTCTCTCTCTCTCTCTCTCTCTCTCTCTCTCTCTCTCTCTCTCCTTCTTGCTTCCCTTTCTTACACATTGTGGATTGTAGAATATTCTAGGTTTCACTAGTTTGATGTACTGCATGGCCGCAAGCAGCCGCACAACCGGGAGCCTCATGGTCAACTGAGTTAGGGGAGAGCCAGATGCCTGCTCTCCCCATTGTGTCTGAGTCTCTGTATTATATGGCTGGTCACCCTGGGGCAGTTCTTGGGTGGGGCCACTGGGCCTCTGGGAAGGGATGAGACAGAGAAGGAAAGGGGCAGCCCCAGCTCCATCTCACAAATGCCTGGTGATTTCCACCTCTGAGAGCACCTACCTGGGCTTGAACTAGGCTACTCTGTTAATCTGGTCTTGAGATCAGCATCTCTCCTGGGCGGACTCTGATGTGCTGTGACGTCCAGACAGTGAAAATGGCGGCTATTGTGATGGGCGAAGTTTCATCTGGCTGCTTCTGAGGCCCCACAGAGGGGATGGGCCCTATAGAAATTATTCTGGTCTCTAATCATACTTGTAGAATATATAAGGTAGGCATTTTTTCTACTTTAAATATGAAACTAAAAGTCAGAAGTGTCACATAATATGAGGTCAAAAAGTTAATTAATGAATATAAAACCTGTACCTAATATTATGAACATTATAATCATGTATTTTATTGCTTTTAAATAATTATGTATTTTATGTCTTTAGTGAAAGAACTGATGTCTTAAGAGAAGCTGAAATTTTACACAAAGCTAGATTTAGTTACATTCTTCCAATTTTGGGAATTTGCAATGAGCCTGAATTTTTGGGAATAGTTACTGAATACATGCCAAATGGATCATTAAATGAACTCCTACATAGGGTAAGTACTGTACACTTCAGTGGCTAACTGAAATTCTATTATTTAACTTAATATAGTATTCTGATTTTTATATAGCATTAGATTATTTAGATGTCCATGTAGATGAATCAAAATTATAAAAAACTTTATGTGGTGAATTTTCACAATTCATAACTTTTTTTGTGGGGGTGTGTGACACACACACACACACACACACAGAGTTCTGAAGCTTACTTAGAGGGGACTGCTAACTCCTGGAAGGAATCAGTATAAAGAGTAAGCACTTATTTACTTTGTCTTCAAGAGCAAAAACCTCCATATAACACTGCATTGCAGTAAAGTTAAAGGCCATGTTAATCCTTTAAAATTTCAGAAGTTATTTTACTGATTATAGTATTCATGAATTCAAGTAGATGGATTCTGCATATAACAGAGGAAGTCATATTAAACATTATTCACATTTCTTTTGGTTTTTATGTTGCATTTGTGTGAGATTTATCTTCAAGCATCTTCCTCCAACCTCAGAAGATATTTGAAAACAGTAAAAATTCCATGTTACCCAAAAGTATTTTGAACCACTTCCCTATTATATCACTGAACTGTATTAGCCAACCTATTGGAAGAAAAAAAAATCTCTTGGGAATAATTTTGAGCTCTCAGAATCAAGCATAATTTTCATAATACTATTTTACAAAATAGTAAATTTTGAATTGTTGTATGGTTACAGCATTAAAATATGTTTTAATTTTTTTTTTTGCTTATTTGGTCATACCATGTGATGCTTAGGGGTTATTCCTGGCTCTGCATTCAGAAATTGCTCCTGGCCATGCTCAAGGTACCATATGGAATACCAGGGATTGAACCTGGGTTGGCTTTATGCAAGGCAGATGCCCTACCCGCTGCACTATCGCTCTGGCCCCCAGTATGTTTAATCTTAATAGAAAAATTAAAATATAAATTTTGATTGACCATCTTTCCATGTACTGGAAACAAATTGAGTATGTATTATGGTAGGAGAGGTGAGGTATATAGTTATTTGATATAAGCATAAGTAAGGAAATGTGTGAGTATAGTATATCTAGGTATTAAATTTAAAAGTAATTTAAAAAGTCTGCAAAAAAAAAAACCAGTACTTGTAGTTGCAATTCTAATCTAGGCAGAAAAATATCATTACTATAAAAATTGTTTTCTCTAAAATTATAAGCAAAATAAAATACAAGTATGTTAATGTCTAAGTGAAACTATGCAATTTTAAGAACATGTTATGTTTCCTTTGGGATGTTTCATTTCCCAAGGGCACCTACTCACATGGTCCCCTACCCACATGGTCTCCACACTGCTGAGTGTGTCCTGGTGGCTCCCCCACCACCAATTCCCAGCAGCACTGCATTACTAGTCTGAACAGAGAGCCTTTGGGCCCACATAGTTGGTCAAAGTATGGAGAAGTAGCCCACAGCCCCTTGAGCACAACCTCAAAGTGGAAATGTAATGAATTTTGGGCACTGATTTTGGCTTTGTGTCTTTCTGTATATGTGAAGAAAACTGAATATCCTGATGTTCCTTGGCCATTGAGATTTCGCATCCTGCATGAAATTGCACTGGGTGTAAACTACCTGCACAATATGAATCCTCCTCTACTGCATCATGACTTGAAGACTCAAAATATTTTATTGGATAATGAATTTCATGTTAAGGTAGCTACTTCATAAAAATTATCTGAATTTGTGATTAATGGTGTATTAAAATTTTTCTCTTAGTTCTTTCACTTAGCCAATTTAACATATCACCCTTTGCTGTAGCCTGTAATTCTTTCCAATATCCTTTATTTTGCTGTGGTGATTCAGTTATTCCTAGACTACTGAGAAGACAGAATTATAAAATATATTGAATATTTGTTCTTAATGTAAAATACTTTTTCTTTAACTTATTATAGGTTGATAGGAAGTACAAATATCACGGTCCATGTACTCTTTATTTTTTTATTTTATATTTTATTTATTTTAATTTTATTATACCACCATGAGATATATAATAACAGAGCTGTTCATAATTGGGTTTTAGTCATATCCATGTATTCTTAGTTCATATTCACCAGCTATACATCACATATAATTCTAGTATAATCAGAATCAAGAACGTGATATTACTGCAATGCAAGTAGTTTTGTGTAAGCACAACAGTCAGTATCCCACTCACACAGCAGAACCTGGCAAGCTACCCATGTCGTATTTGATATGCCAAATACCAGTAACAATTATAGACCTCATTCCCATGACCTGATGGAATATTTTGAGGCTCTTTATGTTCCTGGAGCAAGCAGAATCCCTTGGACTCTACTAGCATGTGACAGGACATATGGAGATGTTACTGGTGCCCGCTCAAGCAAATCGATGATGAATGGGAAGACAAGTGATACAAGTGATACAACAGTCAAGATATGTCACTACTATAAGAAAATACCACTTGTTAGTCAGAAGGAAAAAGATGAATACTAGATGATATCATTTCTATGTGGTATTTAAAGAAACATTAAAAGGGAATAGATTATTCCAGTAGCCCAGGAGAGCATATTTTCTACTTTGGGGGAAACAGTCGAATAGACAATGTCCAGTGAAAACAAGCCCTTAGACTCTGACCATAGAAGTAATGTTACCAAGTGGGAATTGAAGAGTATAGCCCAAAAGAGTTCAGTGGACTTTGCTGGCACTTTGGTTGTGTGATAATAGCAATCGTGTCCCTAAAATATAAACATTTGCACTCCTATAAATCAATTACCTCAATAAAAATGTAAAAATTTTATTTGCTTTTATTATTAATATTTTATTATAATACTGTAAAATAGACATTTTGCAAAGCTGTTCATGATTGGATTTCAGTCATATAATGTTGCAGCACCCATCCCTCCACCAGTGCACATTTCCCACCACCAGTGTCCCCAGATTCCCTCCCCCATCTCACAGCCTGCCTCTCTCTCTCTCTCTTTCTCTCTCTCCCTCTCTCTCCCTTCCTCTCCCTCTCTCCCCTCTCTCCACTCTTCTCTCTCCCCACTCTCTCCTCTCTCCCCACTCTCTCCCCCCCACTCCTTCTCCCTCTTACACATTATGGTTTGGTTTGTCCTATATACAAAAAATGTAAAACTTTTAAATGAATGTAGAGGGTTAGGGAGATATCTCAAAGGGCTTCAGGGATATTATTTGCACCTGGCAGGCTCAGTAAACACTGCAGGGGTGCAATCTCCCGCACTGCATGGTCCCCCAAAGTCTGCTGAGTGTGTCCCTGGTGGCACCCGCAGCCCCATTTCCAAGCAGTACTACATTTCTGGACCCGGGCATAAGTCACTGGGCCCACACAATAGGGCCAGATATTGAGGAATGGCCTTTGCTGCTGTTCCATGCTACCAAGGGATAGCATGTCATTTAGAGCTCCTGCTCTGCACTTAGATCATCTGCCTCGCAGATGATCATAAATTCAATGTCTCACATGTACCAAGCACAATCCTGGAAGGTTTGCTGTCTCTGATCCTGAGTGCCACTGGCGTATTTCTAGCCATACCAAACCCAGAATTGAATGAGTGGCATGAAAATGGTTGCAACCCTGGCCAGAGCAATAGTACAACAGGTAGAACACTTGTCTTGCACAAGGCCAACCTGGATTCCGCCTCTAGCACCCCATCTGGTCCCTGCAGCCCTGCCAGGAGTAATCGCTGAGTGCAGAGACAGAAGTAAGACATGAGCACCACCAGGTGTGGTAAGAGAAAAAAAGGAGGGTCGCAACCCTGGAAAACATAAGAGTGACAACCTAGGGAAAGCTGGAAGAGGAGTAAAAATATATAGTAAAATAACCAATTTGCGGGCCGGAGCAATATTCCAGAGGCTAGGCGTTTGCCTTGCATGCTGCCCGCCCATGCCGGCCCGGGTTCGATCCCCCGGCATCCCATATGGTCCCCAGAGCACCTCCAGGGAGTAATTTCTGAGTTCAGAACCAGGAGAAACCCCTGAACATTGCCGGGTATGACCCAAAAAAAAGAAAAAAAAAAACAAATTGCACATGTTCTTCCTTTCAGTTACACCCACTTATTTCCCTCCTTCACCCTTGACACTGGCATACAACTGTGTTTTTCATTTCTGTGATGTTACTTTGAGCTATCTAGACTCATATAGTATATTCTATTATGAGATTTACTTTGTTCAGTTAGCATAAAAATGTCTTTCTTTCCTTCCTTCCAAGTTGTTGCTCGCATCAATATATTTTTGCTTTTGTTTTGCTATCCAAAATTATGACTGTACCCAAGTTATTTCATTATTAACCTATTGAGAGACATTTTGAGTATTTCTACCTCTAAGCAATTACAGAAAAAAATTCCTATGCAACATTTTGAATACAGATAAGTTTTCATTCTTTTGGAATAAATGTCCAAGCATGTGTAGGTGTTGGATTATATAGAAGGCTATGTTTAGTTTTTTAAAGAAATCACTCAACTATTTTCCAGAGTGTCTGTACCATTTTATGTTCCACCAACAATACATGATAGACCTCTATGGTGTAGAATATTTCCACATCCTCATCAGTACTTGGTATGTCACAGTTTATTATTTTAGCTATTCTACTAAGAATAAAATGATACCTTGTGATGATCATAATTTACATTTTCCTAAATTGTCATTTGCCATCTGTGTATTCTTTTCAGAGAAATGTTTCTTTATGTCTTTGGCCCATTATAGTTGAATTCTATGGTTTTCATAGACATTCATTTGTAAGTTTTGCTTATATTTGGATAGAACCATTCATAAATATTTAGCATATTGAAATAATTTTAAGACTATCCTCCTTAAGAAAAAAAAGCCTTTAAGGGGCCAGAGCAATATACAGCAAGTAGGGCATTTGCCCTACATATGACTCCCCTGAGCAATACCAGGAGTGACTCCTTAGTGCAGAGCCAGGAGTAAGCCCTGAGTATTGCCAGGTGTGATCCAAAAACAAATAAACACTTTTGAAGAAAGGTTTTCAGATTGGTGAAGATCAATTTTATTATTCTTATATGATAATGCTTCTGCTGTCATGTTTTAGTAAAGCACTCAACTAATTCATAGACAGTGAAGATTTTCTTCTACATTATCATCTAAAAGTCCCACAGTTTTATGTTTTTGAATTAATATTTGTATAAACGATGAGAGTTAGCTACTTAAGGGAACCAAATAATCTTACATCAGATAATAAGAGATAAGAATTTGATTCCTTCCCATTCCCATTCCTTCCCAGGGGAAGGAATGGGAGTGAAGATAGATGGCCGGCAACTACACCACCTCCTCTTCGCTGATGATATCATTCTAATAACACCAAACATTAGCCAAGTGGGACCAATGCTGGCTGACTTCGACCGAGAATGTGGAAAGATAGGTCTACAGCTGAATCTGAAGAAAACTATGTTTATGAAAAATAAACTAGTTCCATAGGCCCCATTCACTCTCAATGGAACAGACATCTCTGAATGCAGCAGTTATGTGTACCTAGGTCGAGAAGTCAACATGATGAACGACCTAAAACCTGAGCTGCACAGGAGGAAGCGAGCCGCATGAAATGCCTTCAAAGGCATCGAAGAAATAGCTAAAAGGACAAAGAACCTCCGGCACCGGGCACATCTCTTTGACTCGCGCCGTTCTCCCTGCATTAACATACGCCTCAGAGACCTGGGCCCTATGAAAGCAGAATGAGAATGTTATTTGGGTCTCCCAGAGAGGAATCAAAAGAGCTATGCTTGGAATATCACGCCTCACTCAAATGAGAGAAGGAATCGGAGTTCTGACCTCCATCGCTATTCCAGAATCAGGGACGCTGTCTCGTTTGCCAAGGCATCGAAAAATCAGATGGGCTGGACATGTAATGCAATTTGGAGACAACTGCTGGACTAGAGCTGTTACTGACTGGATCCCACGGGATGTCAAAAGATCACATGGCCGCCCACCTACAAGATGGTCAGACTTCCTTGTCAAGACCCTGAAGGAACGGTTTGAGGCTCTTCATATTCCTGAATCAACCAGATGCCATTGGGCTACATTGGCACATGATAGGGTTCAATGGAAATGTTACTGGTGCCCGCTCGAAGCAAAGCGATGAATAACAGGATTCAAGTGATCAAGTGATCAAGTGAAGAATTTGATGAATTAATACTGTATAACTTACTTCTTTGTTCTCTTATAGTAATATGCATACGTATTGTTATAATCATTAAACATGTAATGGGAAATTGAAGCAACAAAAAAAATACCAGAAATTATAAGCTCTTTCTTGAAGAGACTTACTCTAGAATAAAGTGAGAGAGTAAGAAAGAAAGAAGTAAGCTACATTTCTCCACCTCACTAATCTATTCTCTGGGCTATGTGTGGATGGAAGTACCCCTATGACATGTAGTTCCCTCAATTGTCAGTGGAGCTGTTCCTTATCTCCAGAGGAAGTTATTCTGTGAAAGGGACATCTGATATCTCTCTGCTTGAATAAATTACAAATTCTGTGTAGAAAGTCTCCCTTGTTGGTTCCATCCATTAGTCCTGTTTCAACATTTTGTGAATAAACTAAATAGCATAGTTCTGCTTCCACATATTTGCCTTTCAGTATTTGAAGAGTGCTGTAACCCTCAACCCTTTGCTTAAGGCTTCTGTGTTGTCCTTCTCCCTCTCTCCCTCTTAGTGCCTTCAGCCAATTTATTTACTAACATGGCTTTCAACATAGATAGATAGATAGATAGATAGATAGATAGATAGATAGATAGATAGATAGATAGATAGATAGATAGATAGATAGATAGATAGATAGATGATAGATAGATAGATAGATAGATAGATAGATAGATAGATAGATAGATAGATAGATAGATAGATAGATAGATAGATAGATAGATAGATAGATAGATAGATCTCTTAATTTTGATCCTCAGAATTGAACAAAAACACTCCTGATGTGTGGTCTAATGAAGAACTCAAGGAGAGCATCATTTCCCTACTTTATTAAGGCATTGACTGGGACAACCTCACCACATGTATTGTTCCTTAAGCCACATTTCTTTAAGTATTACACAGAATTCTTTCTGGGCATCATCAAATCAAATCTCATTAGATTTTAGTGATTACTTCAACTTCTTTAGTTAGACCTTTTGGGGTGCTTTGCAGTTTGCTCTATTTCATTAGGGCAGGGAGGTAGGAAGGAGAAGTCTGGCAGCCCCTTCTTCCGACCAGTTCTCTGCCAGGGCCTGCAGATATGGTACCGCCCCAGCCCTGTGCTGGAGGGGATTTCCCTGGCCATCTCAGTGGCATTGGGAGATACCAAGAACTAAACCTGCCTAAGGGGTAGGTGGAAAAATTAGAGACAGAAGTGATGGGAAGGTGACATGGTGGTGGGATTGGTGATGGTATATTGAATGTCTGTAACAAATCACCATGAACAGCTTTGTAAAATATAGTGTTTATATAAGGTGAATGGGACAGTAGGAGAAAAAAAAATTTTAAAGTGAAAAAGAACTAAATAAAGCAGTGCTCAGAGACCATGTGGTGTTATTAATAAATAAATAAAAAATGAAGTGACTGATTTCTACTCTTGATATGCTGGGTAATCCTGGACTGGTCTAGTTGACAGCAATAAAAAATATTAAAATCTATGACATATCTCTGATCTCATGTATAAACAAGTTTAATTCTTTGATTTAAAAAAAAATTTAAAAGAACACTTTTATTTCAGTTTTTACTCTTTCTCTTTTAGATTGCAGATTTTGGTTTATCAAAATGGCGTATGATGTCTCTCTCACAATCAAAAAGTAGCAAATCTGCACCAGAAGGTGGGACAATTATCTACATGCCACCTGAAAACTATGAACCTGGGCAAAAGTCAAGGGCCAGTGTCAAGCATGATATCTATAGGTATGGTATATTCCATTGAAGTTACATTCTAAAGTATAATTATTTTTATTCTTTCTCTCAGTGTCATATGAATTAGACATCAGAACAGCTAATATTTTTCAAATTTACTTGCCTTGACTTAAGTATCTTCTTGTTGGGGTTTCTTGTGTTTCTATTGTGAGTTCAAGGCTGACAACCATATCTGCAACTGGTAGACAAAGAAATGGTACCACAGATTTGCTGGTAATCAGTCACCATGAGCAGTCTGTTAGGCCAGCCCCGGGTGAAAAGTCTGAGGCTGAGTCCCTGTGAGGATCAAGAAAAGAGACAAAAAAGAGAACAAAAAAGCAAAGGGTTCAGGGGGCTAACAGCCTTGTAGGCTGAGAACCTGACTGTCCTCAGCCTGATATATTTATTGCTTTTTAACCAGTAAACAGAGCAGTAAACATTTTTGGTTGGATTAGAATTTTATATATATGAGGGTATTGGTCAAGTATAAATAAATATAAACAGGCTTAATTAAGCATAAATATAAATAATGATTTTAGTTGGACACAAATAGATATAAAGCCCTCTTTTAGGAGATAATCTTTTAGGAGATCCACCCCAGGGATTAAATTCCCTCTTAGAGCTTTAGTACCCTAGAGACTTTCTTGGAGACCCACCCAAGGACAAGAACATTCCATCGAATGGCATATTGCTTTCTCCTTTCTTTTTTACTGGTAATACATCATGGTAAAGGGTGACTTTTCCTGGAGACATCTCATTATATATTCCATAATACAATATTCAGGCCAAGATAGTTTTCTAACCCCAACAGGGTCTTTACTCAGTTACTTCTTTATGAGTCAGAGTTTGTTCCATGACCATGCTTCTTTGCACTTAACCTGTCCCATGTCAAGGCCAGCGAAGTTAACTTATAGCTTGCCCTGGGTCTATACAAGTATCTCAGTGTTCCTTACACCTTTTGTAATATAAGGAACTAAGGTCAATCTCAGGGCAATTGAGATTTATGCCAGGCAAATATGACAGATGCCCAGGAGTCAGTTAATTTCAGTGTCAGTTAATTCCTATATTACAAAAGCAGAGCATTAACTGTCTTCCTGTGTCTATACAGAAGGGACATTGCTCTAACATAAAAAATATGCTATGCTAAGGTCATAAAGGAAAGAGGGAAAGCAATATTTCATATAAAAAATCCAGAGCCATGAAACAGTTTGATTTACAAGTTATTGTGTCTGATTTGGAGATTTGTCTGATTTGTGAAGTACACAAAGGAAAGGTTGAAGATAATCACAGATGATTATCTGTGATTGCCCCAATGGGATAGGGTGTGCTCCCAGGAGCACTGGACTGGTTGTAACTCAATTAAATTAACCTCACTGCAGGAGGAAAAGGACGACTCCTAGTGTGCTTGGAACTATAACCCAATACTTTCATATGTATTTTATTTCTTGTATAAAACATGCTGTGTTATCCTGTTAATGTACAATATAATACCCAGGGGTATTATTATATGTTATTTTTATGAAGGGATGGAAAGCATGGTACCAAAGAGTATATAAACTAAGCTAGGAAAAAGCAAAAGAATCTGGTTACAGACCAATCTCCCTGATGAACACAGATGCTAAGATCTTCAACAAAATGCTAGCAAAAAGAATCCAAAGACTCATCAAAAAGATTATACATCATGACCAAAAAGATTATAGATCATGATCCTTGCAAATCCATCCCGGAAATGCAAGGATGACTCAATATTCGCATGTCAATCAATATAAAA
This sequence comes from Cryptotis parvus, assembly GCA_021461705.1. Taxonomy (NCBI): domain Eukaryota; kingdom Metazoa; phylum Chordata; class Mammalia; order Eulipotyphla; family Soricidae; genus Cryptotis; species Cryptotis parvus. The sequence continues at coordinate 58,695 of JAJIBD010008945.1, forward strand.
CATCACATCAATAAGAGAAAAAATAAAAACCATATGATCATATCAATAGATACAGAGAAAGCATTTGACAAGATCCAACACCCGTTCATGATTTTTAAAAAAAACCCTCCATAAATGGAAATCAAAGGAAACTTTCTCTCAGATGTAAAGGCTCCCCCTAAGATTGGGGACCAGACAAGGTTACCCACTCTCACCACTTCTATGCAATATCATTCTGAAAGTACTTGCCATAGCAATTAAGAAATAAAAGGACATTAAGCACATCCAGATAGACAAGGAAGAAGTCAAGCTATCACTGTTTGCAGATGACATATTATACCTAGAAAACCCTAATCTCTCTACCAAAAGCTCCTAGAAACAATAGATAACTATAGAAGAGTGGCAAGGTACAAAATCAGTACCCAAAAGTCAATGGCTTTCCTGTATGCAAATAACAAAAGAGAAGAAAGGTATATTAAGAAAATGATCCCATACACAATTGTGCCACAGAAAATCAAATTCCTAGGTATCAACTTAACTAGAAATGTAAAGGACTTGTACAAAGAAAACTAAAAAAACACTGCTTCAAGAAATAAAAAGGAGACTCAAGGAAATGGAAACACATTCCCTGCTCATAGATTGGGAGAATTAACATTGTCAAAATAGTAATACTCCCTAGCTCTTTATACAAATTCAATGCAGTTCCTATAAGGATACCCATGACATTCTTCAAAGAAATTGACCAAACACTCCTGAAATTTGTATGGAATAATAAACCTCCACAGAAAGCTAAAGCTTGGGAAAAACTAAATCCTTGGGAAAAAAATGGGAAGCATCACCTTTCCCAACTTCAAACTCTACTACAAAGTAGTAGTAATTAAAACAGCATAGTATTGTAATAAATAACAGACCTGTGCACCTATGGAATAGAGTTGATTATCCTGACACACATCCTCAAATACATGATCACTTAATCTTTGATAAAGGAGAAAAAGTATGAAATGAAGCAAGGAAAGCCTCTTCGACAAGTGGTGCTGGGTAAACTGGGCAGCTACGTATAAAAAAATGAATTTGGACCTCTGTCTAACACCATGCACAAAAAGTCAAATCAAAATGGATTAAAGATCTCAATATCAGACCTGGATCCATAAAGTATGTTAAAAGAAAATATAGGAAAAAATTCTCCGCGACATTGAAGCTAAAGATATCTTCAAATGAAACACCACTAACAAAACAATTGGAAGCAAAGATAAACAAATGGGACTACATGAAACTAAATAGTTTCTGCACCTCAAAAAAACAGTGACCAAGATACAGAGACAGTCCACAGAGTGAAAAGAATATTCACCGAATACCCATCAAATAAGGAGTTAATAGTAGAACTTTACAAGAAGAAAACAGCTAACCCCATCAACAATGGGTAGAAAAAATAATGAACAGAAACCTCGACAAAGTGCCACAAGAGGCAGGCTGGGGAGTGGGGAGGAAATCAGGGGATATTAGTGGCGGGAAATGGGCACTGGTGGAGGGATGGGTGTTGGAACTTTATATGATTAAAACCCAACATGAACATCTGTTGCAGGACACCTAAAAGCCTCTGCATGTGCCCTGGATTGCCTCCTGCAGATCACTTTGTAGATAGGGGGGGTAGTTTAAATGTGGCGGTTTATCTGACCATGTATTCTGTACTGGCTGGTATAAATATTCTCTCATGCTACCACAATCATCGTGGGACCAGCTAGATCTTACCAGCATATTTGCCTGCCACATTGGATCTCTAAGTAATTAGCCCAGAGAGAAATGCTGTTTGCCTCCAAGCAAGCAAGCATGGCTCCCTGATAACTCAAAGACAACTAAAATACAAAACTACCGTGAAGTAACGAGACTCTTGTGAAGGCTTGGAGAAATATTTAACTGGCATTAGTACAGTCTTTGGTACAGAGACATGCCATCTCAAAAATCCCCTTCTCTACCTTATAAAGGCATTTCCAGGCAGATCTTGGCTCAAGACATTAGCATATAAAAGGGCATAGGTGGAGTGCTGGGAGAAATTACCTGAGGGCATTTGACCCTCCCTGCTTCCCATAATAGTGGGAGTTCTGAGTTGCAGGGGGTATAAAACTAGGCTGCTTCCTCTCTCTCTCATTTTGGGCTCTCTTTTGGGCTTGCACTCTTCTTGGGAGTCTTGTCTTTGTCTCCTCTTTACAGGGCCTTAACGGCGTGGTGGCCGCCATCTTGGCCTACATGTGGCTGGGGTTCTAGCTGGGAATCCTAAGCACAGGGTTTTTCCTATTGTTGATTTGTATGCCTGAACCAGTGATAAGTAAAGCATTTTAAAACCTGCGCCGTATTCCTGAGTTTTCATACATTCCCGCCCGGCTTCAGAGGTAGAAGGGAACTCGCTTCCTGGCACTGTTGGGGACCCCGCGGCATCCCTGACAAACATCTTTGTAGCTATATATCTCATGGTGGTATAAAAAAATGGAAAATTTAAGTTAATATTCAGTTTAAAAGAAAAAAAAAAGATGGGCCCTACTGAGCCCATCCACTGACCATTTATGTTCATCCAGGGATTTGGCATCTTTATCAGAGTTATAGGAAAAGTTCACTCTTTACTCAGCCAAGCTGAAAGGAGGTGATCCAATCTCAGGCCTCTAGCCAACAGGGTTCATTTTTGCTTTTGTTTTTTGAAGAGTTTAAAACCCCAGCAAGGTTCAGGGGTTCAGAGGCTACTCCCAGTCAGACACAGCCCATCAGAAGAAACAGTCTAGTGCTCAGGCCAAAGGGTGCTGGGAACCAGCAATGATACATCAGCAAGAGCATTAGGGCCTTGAGCATGCAAGGCATTTATTCCAGCTTCTGAACTGTTTGCTTCCTCAGTCCTGGTGAGCTTTTCTCAATTTTGATGAAAAAAAAGGCATAAAGTCATATCAAGTTTTTATTAGATTACAAATTCATTATGCATAGTTTATAATATATTGTATTTACATTTTTACCTTAAATAGCTATGCAGTTATCACATGGGAAGTTTTATCCAGAAAGCAGCCTTTCGAAGGTAGGTGTACTTTGATTTATATATTCTTTCATTCCTGTTGATAAGCTACAATAAGACCTTTCTAAAGTGCATCTAATTTTAAAAGTATCTACCATTCATCTTGTGGAAAACACACTATGGGAACATATTAACTTATCAGTTGTGAAGATATTGTTTAAGATCAGAAAAGTTAGGGTTTTAATTCTTGCTTTGAAAATACTAAACTGATAAAAATCATTAACTTACTTCAGTCCTCGATTTTTCATCTTCATGTTTTGAATTTTGAATTCCTATTTCTGTGGTCCAGTTATAGAAGATTTTATATAAAAAGTTAGTCTTTCATCAAAGGATAACTTTTTTTTAATCAAGTGATCAAGTGATTATATTTTTTATATTCTTCCAACAAAATATCTAGAATGTTCTTAGAGAAATGCCCTGAACTCAAACAAGTGTGTATCCTTTTGCCTGTATTTAATGCTAACTTCTATGTGGTAATAGCACTTTCGACAATTATTAGCACACTGTTCCCTTACCTGTCTTACCTAACCTCTGCTCCCACACGTTTGTGGTAATTTCCTTTGACAAACTTCCTGATCCACGTTTCTCCTGACTTTGGATTTCAGTATCATAATGTGTGTATACATATGTATATGTATATATATACATATACATACTGCATTTATTTACATCACACACACACACACACACATATGTGTGTGTGTGATGCAAATAAATGCAGTCATTCTATATCTGTCTCTCTCCTGGCTAATTTCACTCAACATGATCCTCTCCATGTTCATCCATTTATAGGCAAATTTCATAACTTCATTTTTCAAGGGATAACTTTTGTTTGGGGTCCATACCTCCTCATGGATCACTTCTGACAGTGCTACAGGGGACCATGTGTGGTGCCAGGGATCAAACCTGATCAGCTGCATGTAATGCAAGCGCCTTACCTACTTTACCATATCTCCTACCCCTGAGCAATAAATTTTAAATTTCCTGATATTATGTCTTTGAGATTTGTATGTCAGTTTGCTGTTGAAAAGTAGCCTCAATATCACAGTATAAAAACAAACATTTTACTCTTATTATTAGGTATTAGTTCCCACAGCCCTTTTTAGGTTTTACTAGGTTCTGTTCTACTCTGCTAAGATCTCTGCTTTTGTTCTGTTCTACTAACATTTCACTGGCCAAATCATATCCCAGTCCAAAATTCATGAAGTGAGGATTTAAAGTCCTGCATGAGGAAGACAAGTCTCACAGTGGCTGGGATGTGTGTGTGTATACACTGGCACGTGATAGGGTCAAATGGAAATGTTACTGAGCCCGCCCGAGCAAATCAATGAATAACGGGATATCAAGTGATCAAGGATATATAATATGTATGTGTAATTATTATTATTATATATAATGTGTATAATTATTATTATTCCTAGATTATTGTACTATTATTGTCCTAACTTTACTATTCCTTGGTTTCAATATTCTCTCCTTTATAATTTATTTCCAATGAATGAAATATGTTTATTTTGGCAGGAGTCATCAATCCTTTGCAGATTATGTTCAGTGTATCAAAAGGACTCAGGCCTGATATTAATGAGGAAAATCTACCATTTGATATACCTCATCGAGCACTTATGATTTCTCTAATAGAGAGTGGATGGGCACAAAATCCAGATGAGAGACCATCTTTCTTAAGTGAGTGTACACTCTTAAAATGAACCTTTCTATTGCAAAAATAATTATATACTATGAGTAAAAGATTCCTTGGGACTTTTACAAGTTAGATAAGAAATTGACTATTTCATGATTTTCTTTTATTCTCTTCAGTTACTGATAGCAATTATGAAAGAGTAATTATTTCTAAAGCAAAATGGAAAATCCCAAAAGAAGATAGAAATAGGAATAATATTTCATGTACAACTCAGTATTTACTAAACAAGTACCATGCTGTATAAACTGAGCTGAGCACTGGTGACAGACTAGTGAATAAGATCATCTTTATTGCAGAATACTATTCGCATTCTTGTTGAAAAGACAAAGAAGTTTTAAACTTCCTTACCGGAAAGCTTGTAAGGAAATAGTCATGTTAATAGAGTAGTTAAGGGAAAGAAGGAAGTTGTACAGAAAAGCACATATTTGAACACAGTTTAAGTTGGAAGAGGAGCCAGTCACTCAAAAGCTAAAAGAAAACAGCAGAGGCTTGAGGAGTGCCCCTGAAGAAAGCTCTACTCCTTTCCACACCGCCACCTTTTTATCCACCACTCCCTTACCCCACCCCTCAGCCCTTCAAGCACTGTGGGGCAAGAGAAGCCCAGAATGCAGCTGGGGCTGGGGAGTGACTTTCTGTGACGTTGATTTGCAGGAGGCCACTGAGAAATTTTTTTTCTTTCTTTCTTTCTTTCTTTCTTTCTTTCTTTCTTTCTTTTTTTTTTTTTTTTTTTTTTTTTTTTTGCTTTTTGGGTCACACCCGGCAATCAATGCGAAGGGGTTACTCCTGGCTCTGCACCAGGAGAATTACTCCTGGCGTGCTCGGGGGACCATATGGAATGCAGGGGATTGAACCCAGGTTGGCCACATGCAATGCAAAAGCCCTACCTGCTGTGCTATCACTACAGCCCAAAACCAATTTTTTTTTCAAACAACACTTTTTTTTTATTTACAGCCAGCGATGCTCAGGGAGTTACTCCTGGCTCTGCACTCAGGAATTACTCTGGGAGTGCTCAAGGGACTCCACAGGGAATGCCAGGAATCGAACCGGGTTGGCCGCATGAAAGGCAGATGCACTACCTCTATTCTATTGCTCCGGCCCTGAGAGAGAAGTTTTCTTCTGAAATGGGAGCAGAAAACCAGATAAAAGTTAGAAACCTCTGGGTTATAAGTAGAGTGCTGAAAGGAGGTAAAGGGTATACAGGATAACCTTTCAGTACCTTTGTTGGAAACCATCAAACCATAATGGCTAAAAGGAAAGAGAAAGTGAGAGACAAGGAAAGAGAGAGAGACAAAGAAGTGTCTACCATAGAGACAGGTGGGAGGACACAGCAGAGGGAAATGGGACATTGGTGGTAGGGAAATGGACACTGCTGAAGGGACAGCTGTTGCAGCATTCTATGTTTGAAACCTAATCATGGAGAGCTTTGTAGCTGTATCTCATGGTGATTCAATTAAATAAAAAAAAAAAAAAGAAAGATGGATGCAAAGTCCCAAGTAGTAAGGTGGAGTTACTGCTTTGAAATCCCTTATTATTGCTATGGAACTTTTTGTTGTATAATTAAAAAGTTTCAGTATTAAAAAATAATAAGTGTAGCTAGAATACAGTAAGCAAAGGGAATAAGATGAGATCAAACTGAGAGATAAGGAGATCCAGTTGGCTATTACAAAAATATTAGGTATTTCTTCCAAATATATGATGGGAATCCATTAAAATGTGTCTTGCAAGAAAAATGATACAGCATAATTTAAATTTAGTAGATAACACTCTTGCACTATATATAAAATTAGTTGGAGATGAAAGAATAAGTGTGGAGGGAAAAAAAGAGCAGCTATAAGACACTGAATTTTCTTGTTAAGAATCCTGGAAATAAAAAATTTGGGCAGAATTAAGATCTACTTCAAAAGTTAAATAATCACATTTAGTAAGGAGAAAATTTCATCATCTTGATTCTGGCAGAATCTTAGATTTAAAAAAAATGGAAAAAATGGCCCTTATACAACCTGATCAACGGACTTTAAATTCAAAAGATGCCATTAAGAAAAAATTGAAGACAAGCCATAGAAGGGGAATCTACATTCTAAGGTAGAGATAAAATACAAGTTTTCACTTAGAACTGTGTCCAGTACTCATCAGCATGGCGATAAAAACAACTGTTGCTACAATAATAGACTCACGTTTTATTTTCTAGCACCGTGTATGAGGGTATATGTCTCCTTTATCCCAGTGCCACTTTTTTATTTGTTTCTCTTTTTTTTTTTTTTTTTTTTTTGCTTTTTGGGTCACACCCGGCAATGCTCAGGGATTTCTCCTGGCTCTGCACTCAGGAATTACTCCTGGCGGTGCTCGGGGGACCATATGGGATGCGGGGATCGAACCGGGCCGGCACAGGCCAGCGGCGTGCAAGGCAAGCGCCCTACCCACCAGGCTATCGCTCCGGCCACTATTTGTTTCTTTAGGTGCCATCACCAGCAGTGCTCAGGGCTTACTTCTGGCTCTGCAGTCAGGAATCTCTCCTGGCAGCACTCAGGTGACCTAATGGTGCTGGGGATCAAACACTGGTTGGCTGCATGCAAAGGCGAGCATCCTACCCACTCTTCCTATCTCTCCACACCTCCCTGTTTCCATCACCCCCAATGTCACTTCTAAATAGTAATTTCTTCTTGATTGCCTAGAATTTCTAGTCCTTCTGAATATCATGCTCCAGCAGTACTTAATGCTCCGTAAACTTCCTGGTTTTTCCCTTGTTAATTGGCAATAGCTTTACAGTATGCTGAACACCTGAGAGGAAACCTCTCAGATCTATGCAGTTCTCCTGCTATATACTCCCTTCTCAGCACTCTGTCCTAGATCATCCTAGACCAAGGTTCCATCTGCATGACTGCACCATACACCAGCCTTGTTTCTCACCTCTCTGTCTCTGTCTCTGTCTCGTCTCTTTGTCTCCTCTCCCTCTCTCTCTCTCTCTCTCTCTCTCTCTCTCTCTCTTTCTCTCTTTCTCTCAGCAATCTTAACGTTCACCTCACCACATTTATTTCTCGTCACTTGGCAAATGTCCTTTGTTGCCTGATACATACTCGCAGCATTTATTATTTCAAATAGTTGTCTGACTTTTGTGGTTGTTTTTTGTTTACAGAGTAAATCAGTCCCCTTTATTCCATCTTGGTAAGAAGTGGAAGTCACAGTTTTCTCTATAAATTAATAGGCCAAACTGGGCTTTTCACATGACTTACCACATCATTGTGCTTCTCAGATGTGGACTTTGTTTCATTCTCATGAGCAGCTATTACCGTCCCCCCTTTATTGGGAGAACACCCCAAGCAGTGCACAGGGGCCCAGTGGCCTCTTCCTGGCAGTAGTAAACCCACTGGAGCCAGATGATTCAATGTTGGGACCTAGCGCCATCATGCTGCTCAGGGAGCCATGAGGCATCGAGATCGGAATCTGTCTTTATGCATGCAAAGCATGTGTGTTCCCGACTCCTGATCGATGTCATTGGCCTCCAGGTCAGCCATGATTTCTAAAGTGTGGTACAGTAATCTTTAGGGAACTTCAACAGTAACACTCCTAAGGCATTCAGAGAACCAAAACTCTTCAAACTAGTAATCAGTAACTATCATTTTACCTTTTCACTCATCCACATAAATATAGAGTATTGTTTGAGAGGTTAAATGAAGTATATATCATTATCCCTACAGACATTAGAATGTATTTTTGTGTATTCTTCCCTTTTGAAATGTTCTGTTATTTCTAATTTAAAAAAGAATCAATCAGTATTACCTATACAGAGTTATTTGAGGTGTTTATTAATTTTGAAGAGTCCTGAGACCTAACAATTTGAGAATTATAATTGTAGACAATCGTGTCTACTTTTTTGTAAACAAGTGTCACTCTTTACATTTCCAAACTGAGGGTGATATTCCCATTTCAATATCCTTCCCACCAAAAAAAAAAAAAAAAAAAACTGGAAGGGACATTTCCCACTCTGTCTGCCCTTCAGTCATTGTCGGACTGATCTCATTTACTTATTTTGGAGAAAAACTGAGCATGCTTCTGTGGTTCCTTGTCAGTTTTTCTCCTTCTTTTTAGAAGTCAGCCTGACTAAAGGATGCACACATTTTCAGCTCCCTCATGTGGAAGCGGCTGAGACCTGAGGCTGCCAACTGCAGGGGTAAAGTGTTGCCAAACCCACTGGATATTGAGTTCATGTGCATTCTCCATGCTGCTTTAAAGGTGATGTTCTGATCATCATCAATATCTATTCTGTGACTTTGCCTAATAGAGTCTGAACTTGAATCACAAGACAAAAGTATTATGCTTAATAATCTCTTCTTTTTTTTTCTTAAAAAATTTTTGTTAAAGAGCCATGATTTACAGTTACTGCTAGCTGCATTTTAGGAATACAATAATTCAATACTATTCCTCCTCTACTAGTGTTCCCTGATTTCCACCCCAGTCCTCTCTTTTTTTCTTTTTGGGTCACACCTGGCAATCAATGCTCAGGGGTTACTCCTGGCTCTGTACTCAGGAATTACTCCTGGAGGTGCTCAGGGGGACCATAAGGGATGCTGGGGATCAAATCCAGGTTAGCCATGTACAAGGCAAGCGCCCTAACCACTGGACTATCGCTCCGATCCCCCAATGCTCTCTTGTTAAATCTCCTCCCTATGCTAGATCTTCTTTGAACTGATTCCCTGTTCCCATAATACACTGAGAAAACAAGGCATTAAAGGGAATCCCTTCCTACTG